>QNTS01005667.1:28439-44633 GCA_003317085.1 Hucho hucho
TGATCTATTCAATGATCTCAGCCACTGTTGGATAACAGGTATTGAGTGTTGAATAGAATTGTGTCTGCCTTACTATTCAGCCCTTAACAATAGTACTGCAGCAAAACCTTCATCTTCACTTCAGTCAAATTGAATTGGGGAATTACATTTTATTGCATATACAGGCTGGGTATGTAGCCTAGCTGGTCATTTCTCCATTCATTGTATTGTAACGCTAGCGCTCATACAGTGCGTTCAGAAAGTATTCATACCCCTTTTTTTGGTTGTGTTACCGCCTGAATTCTAAATGTATTAAATATATGTTTTTTCCTCACCAATTTACACACAATATCCCATAATGACAAAGTCAAAACATGTTTTTAGAAATGTATCGAAATTTAATTTACATTCAGCACCATTCAAAAGTTTGGACACACCTACTCATTCCAAGGGTTTTCTTTATTTTTACTATTTTCTACATTGTAGAATAATAGTGAAGACATCAAAACTATGAAATAACACATATGGAATCGTGTAGTAACCAAAAAGTGTCATGAGAGCCAGTTTCAACACAGCTCTTGATGATTTTTCCGACTGCACTTGAAGAAACGTTCAAAGTTCTTGACATTTTCCGGATTGACTGACCTTAAAGTAATGATGGACTGTCGTTTCTCTTTGTTTATTTGAGCTGTTCTTGCCATAATATGGACTTGATATTTTACCAAATAGGGCTATCTTCTGTGTACCACCCCTAACTTGTCACAACATAACAAGTCACACCTGTTAATTGAAATGCATTCCAGGTGACTACCTCATGAATCTGGTTGAGAATGCCAAGTGTGCAAAGCTGTCATCAAGGCAAAGGGTGGCTACTTTGAAGAATCTCAAATCTAAAATATATTTAGATTTTTTTAACACTTTTTGGTTACTACATGATTCCATGTGTTATTTCAAAGTTTTGATATCTTCACTGTTATTCTACAATGTAGAAAATAGTGCAAATAAAGAAAAACCCTTCAATGAGTAGGTGTGTCCAAACTTTTGACTGGTACTGTAAGTATTCACATCCCTGAGTCAGTACTTTGTAGAAACACCTTTGCTGGTGATTACAGCTTTGAGACGTCTTGGGTATGTCTGTATCAGCTTTGCACATTTTGATTTGGGGATTTTCTCCAATTCTTCCTTGCAGATTTTCTCATGCTCTGTTAAGTTAGATTGGGAGCAGTGAACAGCTAACTTCAAGTCTTTCAACAAATTTTCAATGGAATTAACATTGGGCTTTGGCTGTGCCACTCAAGGACTTTCACATTTTTGTTCTGAAGCCATTCCTGTGTTGCTTTGGCTGTATGCTTGGGGTCATTGTCCTGTTGGAACGTAAATCTTCGCCCCAGTCTAAGGTAGTTTGCACCTTGAACCAGGTTCTCATCTAGGATGTGCTTGTATTTGGCTCCGTTCATTGTTTCCTCTATCCATACCAGTCTCCCAGTCCCTGCACTGAAAAGCATCCATATAGCATGCTGCCGCCACCACCATGCTTCACGGTAAGGAGGGTGTTAGACGGGTGATGAGCTGCGTCTGTTTTTTTCCCCCACAGACTTAAGTGTTTTGCATTCAGGTCAAATAGTTAAAAGTGTCTCTTCAGACCACAGAATCTTTACCTTATGATCTGAGTCTTTCACATGCCTTTTTGCAAACTCCAGGCATGCTGCCATGTGCCTTTTTCTCAGGAGTAGCTTCCATCTGGCCACTCTCCCATAAAGCCCAGATTGGTGAAGTGCTGTAGAGACTGGCAGGTTCTCTCATCTCAGCCAAAGAACTCTGCAGTTCTGTCAGAGTGGTCGTTGGGTTCTTGGTCACCTCCCTGACCAAGGTCCTTCTTTCCCGGTTGCTCAGTTTGATCGGACGGCCAGCTGTAAGCAGAGTCTAGGTAGTTCTATATTTTTTTAATTTCCCAATTATGGAGACCACTGTGCTCTTGGACACAGTCAACACAAACAAAAATGATACCCTTCCCCAGATATATGCCTCATCACAATTCTATCTTGCCAATATATGGACAGTTCCTTGGACTTCATGGTAAAGCTTCTGCTTTGACGTGCAGTTCTTCTATGATATAATGGTGGTCCACAAACAAACGTTAAAGGTGCCTGACACCACCTACTGTGCTGGAGTGTGTGGTAAATCACAGTTTACAACATTAGCTCCACATTTCTAAATCCTCCCACCTAACTCAGTACTTCTGAGAAAAAAAGAAAAAAAGCCCTACTAACTTCTAATAGACACTACACCATACCCCAAATATCTTCCAAACACCCCCAACCCCATCCAACCTCAATGACCTTACATTTCAATCTTTCCTCTCTTCAACATACTTACAAGAATTTAAAATATGCTCCACCATTTCCTTGAACATACACTCCAGACAAAAAACATTCACATTGTTGCCAACCAGATGTAATGACAAGTACAATTTACAATTTCCTAGGCGCAATCGATCAAACACCACCTCTTCCTTCCTAATCTGACCTTTGAATCTTGGTCCACCAACCTTTCTTTGGAGGGCATATAAATGCCATCCCTTGTGCTCAGAGTCCCATCTCTTCTGCCACACATCTGTCAAAATGGCTCTGATCTTACATTTGGCCTCACCTCTACCCAGTGGAACATTAATATCAATTAAATCTAAGCTCTTTTGGCAAACTGGCCGACATTTTCATTCCCTTCCCCACCTGAATGGGCTGGGACCCAGCAGAATCTTACAACTACACCCAGTCTCTCAATTCTCCATAATAACATGAATAGCTCCAATAGTAAGTCACTTCTATTAGATTTACCAGATGGTGAACAATTCAATAGACAGGGAATCTGAGCACACTAGAATTCTGACATGTTGTACGTCCTCCACCCAGTTCATCTGTTAGTATTCTACATATCTGCACATCAAATTCAGGAACATAAAAGCCTGCTCCTGTGCGCCCACTATCTTGGTAAAAATGCGTAAAACCTTCTACCAATGTAATTGTCAACCAGTTTCCCTATATCACAGACTTCTGACCAATCTGTCTTTTTCTCTACCAAGGTTAGATCAACAACAGGATCTGGGTGTAACCATGGAGGAACATCCCCTATCACCACAGAAGGGCCAAACTCCAATTCCCTCAAACCAAGCTCATCAGCAAGCTTTCCAACTGTCCAACCAAAACCACTGCCTTGTCTACTAGTATATTCCCCAGTCATCTAGAACAGTAGCAGCGGGATGGTCAACCTAAGACTTTCATTCTAACCCAGTTCTTATTTACAATGACGGCCTACCCCGGCCAACGCTGGGCCAATTGTGCGCCGCTCTATGGGACTCCCAATCACGGCTGGATGTGATACAGCCTGGATTCAAACCAGGGACTGTAATGGCGCCTCTTGCACTGAGATGCAGTGCCTTAGACCGCTGCACCACTCGGGAGCCTAAAAGAATAAATACATATCCTTAAAGCTATATAGTGGATTCTGTCCATCCTCTGAAGCCAAGTCTTTGCCGCTGTTCCATAAACTATACAACCGTAATCAATTGTCGTCCTAATCAGAGCTCTATAAATATCCATCAACGATTGTCTTGTCAGCACCCCATTCATAACCAGAGACCGAGTGCATTAGATTCATCACCTTCTAAACACTTTGTTTCAACATTTATGACACAAACTTCCATGTCTAGCACTGAACCATAGACACGACCGTATAAAATCAGCAACTTTCTTCTTTGAGAAGAACATACAGCAAGATTTTCTGACATGCACTGTCAACTATGGGGCTTTATATAGACAGGTGTGTTTCTTTCTAAATCATGTCCAAACAATTAAATTGGCCACAGCTAGACTCCAATCAAGTTGTAGCAACGCAACGTCTCAAGGATGATCAAAGTAAATTGGATGCACCTGAGCTCAATTGTGTCATAGCAAAGGCATGTGAATACTTAAGTATATTAAATATTGATGTATTTAATTTAAATTAAATGTGCTCAAATTTCTACAAATATATTTTCACTTTGTCACTATGGGGTATTGTGTGTAGATGTGTGAGACATATATATATATATATTTATATATATTAATCCTTTTTGAATTCAGGCTGTAATGTGACAAAATTTGGAATAAATCAAGGGGTATAAATGCTTTATAGATTTTTTTGACCAAAATTTTTCTTGGTGACCTCTTCTTCAACACTTCAATCACTGTTTACCTCACACAGTCGCACTCAGCTTCTACTAGCTGTTTTTGCGTGTGTTATTGAGGAACGTTTTGAACTGCAATGACTGTGATATGTGGTTGTTTTACCTTTTATCTACCTCAGTTTAATGTAAATCGCTCGACGCTAGTAGATGAGATTGACCAAAATGAAAATATAATTTATGCATTGTTTGATTGATTAGTTGTAAGGATCTGGCGCCATCTGCTCGTCAACATGTGTTACGTGCTGACTACTGAACGAAAACGTCAGCCCAGACGTGCGTTCTGCGTCATGACGAAAAGCGTCAGTTTAGGACAATTCCGCCCCTCCCACACTTGGTTTCCACTAGATAACACAGACGCAAAGTCAACCTGGGCTATATCGTAACAATGTATTTAAACAAATGTTTTTTTGGTCTTAATTTAAGGGTAGGGTTAGATATGGTTAATGTTAGGGTTACATTTTAAGAAGATACATTTAAAAAATAGGCGGGGTTTATGACTTTGTGGCTGTGGTAACTAGTGACGACTCATTCTCTTCTAATGTCAGTCAGATAATGATTTTCTCTGCTCCGAAATTTGCAGAATAGAAAGCGTATGTTGTCGGTCAGCCTGGAAGAAAACTAAACGAGCCTACCTTGTCATGAGTGTTTTCTGTCGCTTTCTCTCGAGAGGACTTCTCTGCGGACGGGCAACATGTCGGTTTGTAACCGGACAGCAGGATTTCAGCGGTGGCGTGCTGCGGATGGCTCGGGCGGTTGGCTCGACCAGGTAACGTTAATGCCCTCTACTAGCTCCAGTCCAGGATCATACACTGACAGCCAGTTCACATGCTACCTAGGTTAGCTAGCTAGCTAGCTTCTTTAGCTACGTAACGTTAATGTAAACGCACCGAATAACAACATTATAGGAGAAATTGGTTATCAAAGTATTAAAGCAATCGTCGATTTTTATTTGCATGTGTTTGTGTTGTTTAGGGATAGCTAGGGTATTTTATTTAGATGGATAGCTAATGTTAGCAGTACACTTGGCTGTGGACTAGATGAATATATTTCTACATTTTCTGTTGTATGACAAGCAATGTGTGCCCATCGGATGTTGCTTGCATTTATTGTATTGTGTGTTGTCAAATATCTAAAGCTCAATATTTTACTAACATTTTGATCTAGCTACCTAACCAGCTAGGCCAGCATTCCAACAATGACCCCGGCCCTACTCACTATTTTCTAACTGCCCTAGGTTAGCAATGTAACGTTATGGTAAATCAGTTACATCGTTGAAGGAGAACATCATGTTGACACAGTCAGTTACTTGTTTTGTTTACTACATTTCTTAGCCGAATTCATTACCAAGAATACGTTAACAATTCATTCGCGTTATTGTCTCTTTCCTCTGTTGCACCCCTGTGAAGATAGCTAATTTATTATCAAATACACGACATGACCAAAAGTATGTGGACACCTGCTCGTAGAACATCTCATTCCAAAATCATGGGCATTGATATGGAGTTGGTCCCTCCCTTTGCTGAAATAATAGCCTCCGCTCTTCTGGGAAGGCTTTCCGCTAGATGTTTGGGACTTTCTTCCATTCAGCCACAAGAGCATTAGTGAGGTAGGACACTGATGTTGGGAAATTAGGCGTTGCTCGCAGTCGGCATTCCAATTCATCCCTAAGGTGTTTGATGGGGTTGAGGTCAGAGCTTTGTGCAGGCCAGTCAAGTTCTTCCACACCGATTTTTACAAATCATTTCTGTATGGACCTCGCTTTGTGCACAGGAGCATTGTCATGCTAAAACAGGAAAGGGCCTTCCCCAAACTGTTGCCACAAAGTTGAAGCACAGAATCGTCTAGATTGTCATTGTGTGCTGTAGAATTAAGATTTCCCTTCACTGGAACTAAGGGGCCTAGCCCGAACCATGAAAAACAGCCCAAGTCCATTATTCCTCCTCCACCAAACTTTACAGTTGGCTCTATGTATTGGGGCAGGTAGCGTTCTCCTGACAACCGCCAAACAGATTCGTCCATCGGCCTGCCAGATGGTGAAGCGAGATTTATCAAATCCAACTTTATTTGTCACATGAAATGCTTACTTACAAGCCCTTAGCCAACAGTGCAGTTCAAGAAGAGTTAAGAAATATTTACCAACTAAAGTAAAATTAATAAAAAGTCGGTAGTGAGTGTTGCGCTTCAGGACTAGACAGTCCCGTTCTGTGAGCTTGTGTGGCTTACCACTTCGCGGCTGAGTCGTTGTTGCTCCTAGACATTTCCACTTCACAATAACAGCACTTAGTTGACCAGGGCAGAAATTTGACGAACTGACTTGTTGGAAAGGTGGCATCTTGTGACAGTGCCATGTTGAAAGTCATTGAGCTCTTCAGTAAATTCATTATACTGCAAATGTTTCCCTATGGAGTTTGCATGGCTGTGTGCTCGATTTTATACACTTGTCAGCAACGGGTGTGGTTGAAATAGCTGAATCCACTCATTTGAAGGCGCTTCCACATGTTTTTGTGTGTGTATATATATTGTATATCTTAACTCTAACAATGTATTATTCTATTGTCTGTTGCAGCCCTGTGAACCTAACCTATGACGTGTTTGATGGGACAGGGGACAGCACCCCCCTGGTGTTCCTCCATGGGCTGTTCGGCAGCAAGTCCAACTTTCACTCTATAGCCAAGTCCCTGGTGCAGAGGACAGGCCGAAAGGTAACGCATAGTCTCACAAGGCAGACAACTGTTTCAGAAATACATGGGCTGCAGGTAGCCTAGTAGTTAAGAGCGTTGGGCCAGTAACCGAAAGGTTGCTAGTTTGAATCCCGAGCCGACTAGGTGAAAAATCGGTCAATGTGCTGTTGAGCAAGGCACTTAACCCTAATTGCCCCGTGACTAAAATGTAAATGTACAATTATTTACTGCAAAGAGCAACACATGTTAATGTTAGACTGGAAATCCAGGATGGCTAACACACGAGCAGGGGGGATACACTAGGCTATGTATGCCTTGGTCTCAACTGATATCTTTCTCTAAACAACCAGGTATATAATAATTCAGAATTTAGTGTATAGAATTTATCTGAAGCCATGGTAATAAGTCTCAGTTATTCTCTCACATACAGCGAGTTAACTCTGGTCTTTGAGGGTGGCTGTTTTATTCATGCTTTCTATTTGGTGAGGGTTGTGAAACCAGATATGTGTACCAATCAGTGACCGTAATGCAGTTAATTGCCAGTAAGAAATGAATACCAGCAGGATTATGGCCTGTACCTTCCTCCCACCCTACTCTCCCTCTCCCTCCCACCCTACTCTCCCTCTCCCTCCCACCCTACTCTCTCTCTCCCTCCCACCCTACTCTCTCTCTCCCTCCCACCCTACTCTCGCTCTCCTCTCACCCTACTCTTGCACTCCTCTCACCATTCCTCCCTCATCCTCTCACACTTCCTCCCTCTCCTCTCACCCCAGTGAATCCCTACTGTTCTTCCTTTCAATGAGTGACCACGGAGGACTGGACTGTAGAGTTCGATCTAGCCTATAGCCCTGTGCCCTCCCTCTTCTCCATCCCTCCCTCTCCCTCCTCTCCTCTCCAACCCTCCCTAGTGTCCTAACTGTCCTTTGTCCAGTCAGGTGCTGACGGTCGACGCCCGTAACCATGGTACCAGCACACACAGCGCCGATCTGACCTACGAGGCGATGACCAATGACTTGACGCACCTGCTCGCCCAGCTGCACATAGGGAAGTGCGTCCTGATTGGCCACAGCATGGGGGGAAAGGTCGCCATGACTACGGCCCTGTCGCAGGTGAACAAACGAACACCCCCGGAACATCAATATGAATCCTTACTACACTATGGTCTCTGTGTTGCTTGAAGCTGCACTAATTACAAACCTGCAATGATTACTGCTGCACTGTACCATGGGAAAGTGACTGCCCATCTCGCCTTACTTCCTGGATCCAGTCCCAATACTTTTTTGAATACACTTTAAGATTATATCATCAAATTCATGAAAACGCAGTCATTTAGGATATATAGTGCATTCGGAAAGTATTCAGACCCCTTTTTTTACATTACAGCCGTATTTCTCATCAATTTACACACAGTACCCCATACTGACAAAGAAAAAATATATTTGCAAACATTTTGTAAAAATATATTTATTTTTTTAATGTAAAAAAATGAAATGCACATTTACATAAGTATTCAGACGCTTTACTCGGCTCTCTGAAGCACCTTTGGCAGCAATTTAAAGTATTGAGTCTTCTTGGGTATGACACTGCAAGCTTGGAGCACCTGTATTTGGGGAGTTTCTCCCATTCTTCTCTGCAGATCCTCTCAAGCTCTGTCAGGTTGGATGGGGAGAGTCGCTGCACAGCTATTTTCAGGGCTCTCCAGAGATGTTCGATCGGGTTCACATCCGGGCTCTGGCCGGGCCACTCAAGGACATTGAGACTTGTCCCGAAGCCACTCCTCCGTTGTCTTGGCTGTGTGCTTAGGTTCGCTGTCCTGTTAGAAGATGACCTTTCGCACCAGTCTGAGGTCCTGAGCGCTTTGGAGCAGGTTTCATCAAGGATCTCTCTGTACTTTGCTCCGTTTATCTTTCCCTCGATCCTGACTAGTCTCCCAGTCCCTGCCGCTGTAAAACATCTCCACAGCATGATGCTGCCACCACCATGCTTCACCGTAGGGATGGTGCCAGGTTTCCTCCAGACGTGATGCTTGGCATTCAGGCTAAAGAGTTCAATTTTGGTTTCTTTTGGCCAGAGAATCTTGTTTCTCATGGTCAGTCCTTTAGGTGCCTTTTGGCAAACTCCAAGCAGGAGGTCATGTGCCTTTTTCTACCTTAAAGGGCTGATTTGGTGGAGTGCTGCAGAGATGGTTGTCCTTCTGGAAGGTTCTCCCATCTCCACAGAGGAATTCTGGAGCTCTTTCAGTGACCATCAGGTTCTTGGTCACCTCCCTGACCAAGGCCCTTCTCCACTGATTGCGGAGTTTGGCCGGGCGGCCAGCACTAGGAAGAGTCTTGGTGGTTCTAAACTTCTTCCATTTAAGCATGATGGAGGCCACTGTGTTCTTGGGGACCTTCAATGCTGCAGACATGTTTTGGTACCCTTCCTCATATCTGTCTCGGAGCTCTATGGACAATTCCTTCAACCTCATGGCTTGGTTTTTGCACTGTCAATTGTGGGACTTTATATAGACAGGTGTGTGCCTTTCCAAATCATGTCAATCAATTGAATTAAGTTGTAGAAATATCTCAAGGATGGTCAATGGAAAAGAGGATGCACCTGAAATCAATTGAGTCTCATAGCAGTGGGTCTGAATACTTATGGAAATAAGGTTTTTGATTTTTAATAAGTTTGCAAAAATTTCTAAAAACCTGTTTTCGTTTTGTCATTATGGGGTGTTGATTGATGAAAAACATTAATCCATTTTAGAGTAAGGCTGTAACGTAACAATGTGGAAATGTCAGTATGAATACTTTCCAAGTTCACTGTATACGGTATATAAAATGATATTCACATTCATGGATTAATTAACTTCTACTCTATGCCTGTTAAGAAGATTTTAGGAACTGAAGAGGTCACACTTTTCCATCGTATAGAGGTGGCAGAAAGTTTTTCTTTCCGGTTCTCATTTCTTCCTTTTCTCTCCCTCCTTCTACCGGTCTCTTCATCTCTCTCCCCCTCCCCCCAATCACCCCCTTCTCCTTCCTTTCCCCATATGTCTCCCGGTAGCCTGGCCTGGTGGAGAGGTTGGTGGTGGTGGACATCAGTCCAGCCCAGACCACCACCCGCACCAACTTCCACTCCTACATCCAAGCCATGAAGGATGTGAAGATCTCTAGTGACATCCCTCGCTCGACCGCCCGCCGCATGGCCGAGGACCAGCTACGCAAACTGGTCAAGGTTAGGGCAAGCTCCACACTGGCTATCACTACTGTTAATAGCACCATTGTTCACCCCTACTGTTAATAGCACCAGGGTTCACTCCTACTGTTAATTGCACCAGGGTTCACTCCTACTGTTAATAGCACCAGGGTTCACTGTTACTAGCAGCAGGGTTCACTCTGTCGTGTCTTTGGCTATGCCGGATGAAGTGATATGACATGCTAGTCTATAAAATAATTTCTCTTTAATTGATATTACCTGATTAATCTAATCATGTAATATTAATTACCTAGAAAGTCAGGGCACCACAAAATGTTTATAGAGCTGTTATCTTCCGAATAAACTCTTAAAGATCTGGTAATCTTTTACATCAGTGGCAGTACACTACACTGCTTCTCGTGGGCCCATGAAATGTTAGGGGTAGGAATGGGCGGATTTCTCCATCCTCTTCCCCGGCCGTTGTTTTGTGCAGTTCAATGGTGAGAGATGTCTGTCCCTAGAGCAAAAACTTGGTGCTATCCAGGAACACGAGTACAGGACATCCAATAAGCTGCTCCCAAACATTTTAAACCTGCATCAGGAAATTGAGTATCATAGTTCATGTGGGATTCAATTACATTATGAAGGGCATCTCAGAACAGCCGAAGATGGATTTGAAAGAAATGATTGGGTCTCTGCTTGACACCAAGAAACGCCCCATAATATCTGTCCCTGTGCTCTTCCTATATCGTGGCATTGAACGTTTCAGTAGACTTTTAGCCCTCCATAACTGGCTACGTGACTATTGCAGCTCTGTGGGTGTAACATTTATTTACCATTTTGATACCTTCTGGAAACTAAGCTTGTTTTTATAAGGAGGATGGGATCCACCCAAATCATTTGGGTTCCTGGATCCTTTCACAGCATTATAAGGCTGTGTTGAGACAATGACTTATCAATGACTCAAGCCCAGCTCAGTTAATCCCTACCATTGTGTCGCTGAGTTGTCATAATGCTTCAGCAAATGTACATCAGGGGTGTTGGAAGACACAATGTAAGTAACCTAATTTACAGTGCATTCGGAAAGTATTCAGACCCCGTAGCCTCTTGGGGATTGCTGGGGCGCTAGCGCCCCACTCCCGACACTACCAGGTGAAATGTGAGGCGCCAAATTCAAAATCCAAAAGTTTAATTATTAAACATCCACCAATATACAAGTGTTCCATACTCATCAAAAGCTCTGTTTCTTTGCAATTTCACAGCGTTGTCAGATTTCAAAAAGGCTTTACGGCGAAAGCACAACATTTGATTGTTTGAGGGTAGCACCTCACACATTTTTCCCATAGCCATGAATTCATTAGCCATCACGGCACACACATAACACATTTCACAGCGAAAACAAATCAATTACCTGTTGAAGAACTTCTGCTGAGGTCTTCCTAAGTGTCCAACGAAGACAATCCATGGTTCTTTTGTTAGAAAAAGTCATGTATTTTATCCATAAATCTCCATTTGGTTCGCGCGTTATAATCAGAAACTACAGCGTCCACTACTCCATTGAAACGTGACGAGAACTCGTTCATCTTATACCTATAAACTTGTCCAAGAACAATCAAACATCATTTTAAATGTATCCTTAGGAACACTTTTACGTATATTTACTATAATAAATCAACCGGAATATAAACTGAGCTCTAAAGACGGAAAAAAACACAGTGCGCGCTTGGCGAGAGCGCGCGTCCACTCCTATAGACTTCCAAAGGGACACTTCCTGATTTCCTCTTCTTCTCTGCTCTAAAGCATCTAAACAGAATCAAAACACTTTCTCGAGACTGTTGACATCTAGAGGAAGCGATCAGTACTGCATTCATATGCCCTTATGAGGGCATTTTCATGAGGGAGGGGTTCCAAATGAGGCACTCTGTGAAAACCACTTTTTCCAGGACAGAAATTCCTCGGGGTTTCGCCTGCCATATCCGTTCTGTTTTACTCAGACAAATGGTTAACAGTTTTACAAAATTCAGAGTGTTTCCTATCCAATGGTACCAAATATGTGCATATCCTATTTTCTGGGCCTGAATGGGAGGCATTTTACTTTGGGCACGCCAGGCTCTCCAAAACGGTCACCTCGTGTGCTCATCCCTAAGAAGTTAGCTTTTTCAACATTTTGTTACATTACAGCCTTATTCTAAAATGTATTAAATAAAAATGTCCCCTCATCAATCTACACACACTACCCCATAATGACAAAGTGAAAACAGGTTTTAGATTTTGTTGCATATGTATTAAAAACAAATACCTTATTTACATAAGTATTCAATGAGACTTGAAATTGAGCTCAGGTGCATCCTTTTTCCAATGCTCATCCTTGAGACAGGATTGTGACGAGGCACATCTGGTGAAGGTTACCAAAAAAATGTCTGCGGCATTGAAGGTCCCTAAGAACACAGTGGCCTCCATCATGCTTAAATGGAAGAAGTTTGAAACCACCAAGACTCTCTCTAGACCTGAGCAATCGGTAGAAGGGCCTTGGTCAGAGAGGTGACCAAGAACCAGATGGGCAATCTGACAGAGCTCCAGTGTTCCTCTGTGGAGATGGGACAATCTTCCAGAAGGACAACCATATCTGCAGCACTCCACCAATCAGGTCTTTATGGTAGAGTGGCCAGACGGAAGCCACTCCTCAGTAAAAGGCACATGATGGCCTGCTTGAAGTTTGCCAAAAGGTACCTAAAGGACTCTCAGACCATAAGAAACAAGATTCTCTGGTCTGATGAAACCAAGATTGAAGTCTTTGGCCTGAATTCCAAGCATCTTGTCTGGAGGAAACCAGGCACCTGGCCAAAACCATCCCTACCCTGCTGTGGGGATGTTTTTCAGCTGCAGGGACAGAGTCTAGTCAGGATCGAGGGAAAGATGAACGGAGAGATCCTTGATGAAAACCTGCTCCAGAGTGCTCAGGACCTCCTACTGGGGCGAAGGTTCAACTTCCAACAGGACAACAACCCTAAGCACACAGCCAAGACAACGCAGGAGTGGCTACAGGACAAGTCTCTGAATATCCTTGAGTGGCCCAGCCAGAGCTCGGACTTGACCCAATCGAACATCTCTGGAAAGACCTTCAAATAGCTGTGCAGCAACACTCCCCATCCAACCTGACAGAGCTTGAGAGGATTTGCAGAGAAGAATGGGAGAAACTTTCCAAATACAGGTATGCCAAGCTTGTAGCGTCAAACCCAAGAAGACTCAAGGCTCTAATCGCTGCCAAAGGTGCTTCAACAAAGTACTGAGTAAAGGGTCTGAATACTTATGTAAATGTAATTTCAGTAAAAAAATAATACATCTGCAAACATTTCTAAAAACCTGTCTTTGCTTTGTCATTATGGGGTATTGTGTATAGATTAAGGGGTGGGGGGAGAATTTAATACATTTAAAAAAAAAATAAGGCTGTATTGTAACAATGTGGAAAAGTGAAGGGGTCTGAATACTTTCCGAATGCACTGTATGTCCCTCTAACTGCACGAATGCCTCTGCTGATCCTACAGCTATTGTATGCATTAATCATGTGCCTATAAACCAAAGTTATATTGTTAGCTCTGAGGTGGTGTGCCCTAGTAGGAAGTCCACTCTTTGCAGCTCACTCTGCGCTTACATAAATAACATGAGCATGTCGACTTCTGCTGAGCTTCCCAGTAAAGCAATGAAAACAGTCAAGCATCCCAGAAAAGTGCCAGAAATAGCCCAAGTTAACATATAAAGCTTAAACAAGGTTCATGAAATCAATAATTTGCTAGAAACCGATGACATTAATATTCTGACAATCTCTGAAACTCACTTAGATAGTACCTTTGATACAGTGGTAGCAATACATGGTTATAACATCTACAGAAATGCCAATGGTGGAGGTGTTGCTGTTTATTCAGAACCACATTCCTGTAAAGCTTAGAGAGGATCTCATGTTAAATACTGTTGAAGTAATATGGCTACAGGTTCATCTGCCTCACCTAAAGCCCATTATGGTGAGATGCTGATATAGACCACCAAGTGCTAACAGTCAGTATATGGATAATGTGTGAAATGCTTGATAATGTATGTGATATCAACAGAGGTATATTTTCTGGGTGATTTTTAAATATTGACTGGCTTTCATCAAGCTGCACCCTCAAGAAAAGGCTTTGAACTGTAACCTGAACCAGGGCAGTTAAACAGCACAGGAATGAAATATTCAACATGTGATAAATACATCTTTACAAATGCTGCAGAAATTAACTTGAAAGCAGTATCCAGATCCATCGAATGTAGTAATCGCCATATCTAGGAAAACCAAAGTTCCAAAGGCTGGGACTAATACAGTGTATGTGGTCATACAATAAGTTTTGTAGTGATTCCTATGTTGATATTTGTTGGTATGTGGTGTGTAATGAGGAGCAACCAGACACTGCACTTGACACATTTATGAAATGTATTATTCCAGTTACTAATAAACATACACCCATTTAAGAAATCCCTGTGGATTGATGAGGAATTAAAAATGGTATGTTTGAGAGGGATGAGGCAAAAGGAATGGAAAATAAGTCTGGCTGCACAACCGATTTGGCAAAGGTACTGCAAATTGAGAAATCATGTGACTAAACTAAATAAAAATAAGAAACTATACTATGAAACAAAGATGAATGATAGTAAAAAGCTTTGGAGCACCTTAAATGAACTGTTGGGCAAAAAGGCAAACTCTGCTCCATTCATTGAATCAGATTGCTCATTCATCACAAAACCACTGATATTGCCAATAATTGTTTTCATTGGCAAGATTGACCAATTTAGGCATGACATGCCAGCAACAAAAGCTGACACTATACATCCAAGTATAACTGGTCAAAATTACAATGCTTGTCTTTCATAACTTGTATTCTGTAAAGTGAGTGTGGAAGAGGTGAGAGAAATTGTTAAATATCAACAATGACAAGCCACCGGAGTCTGACAACTTGGATGCAAAATCACTGAGTATAATAGCGGACTATATTGCCACTCCTATTTGCCACATCTTCAATTTAAGCCTACTAGAAATTGTGTGCCCTCAGGCCTGGAGGGAAGCTAAAGTCATTCTGCTACCTAAGAATAGTAAAGCCCACTTTACTGGCTCAAATAGCTGACCAATCAGCCTGTTACCAACCTTTAGTAAACTTGAGGAAAGAATGTGTTTGAGCAGATGCAATGATATTTACTGTAAACAAATTGACAACAGAATTTCAGCATGCTTATAGTGAAGGACATTCAACAAGCACAGCACTTAGACAAATGACTGATGATTGGCTAAGATTGTTGGAGCTGTTGTGTTAGACTTCAGTGTGGCTATTGATATTATCGATCATAGTCTGCTGATGGAAACACGTTTGTGTTATGGGTAATAGCACCCCCTGCTCTATTGTGGATGAAGAGTTACCTGTCAACAGAACAGAGGGTGTTTTTTTGAGGTGACTAAACTGCTTGGAGTAACCCTGGATTGTAAACTGTCATGGTCAAAACATATTGATACAACAGTAGCTAAGATGAGAAGTGTGTCCATAATAAAGTGCTGCTCTGCCTTTTTAACAACACTATCAACAAGGCAGGTCCTACAGACCTCTGAACATTTATATTGGCTCAGAACAGGGCAGCATGGCTGGCCCTTAAATGTACAAGGAGATCTAAAATGAATGATATGCATGTAAATCTGGAGTAGAGTGGAGTAGAGATTGATTTCATCACTACTTGTTTTTGTAAGACGTGTTGACATGCTGAATGCACTGAGGTGTCTGTTTTAAACTACTAGCAGACAGCTCGGACACCCATGCATACCCCACAAGATATGCTACCAAAGGTCCCAAAGTCAAGAACGGACTATGGGAGGCGCACAGTACTACATAGAGTCATAACTACATGGAACTCTATTCCACATCAAGTAACTGATGCAAGCAGTAGAATCAGGTAAAAAAAAAAGTGGGGACTGTGAACAGCGGGGACTGTGAAGAGACACATAGATACACAGACACTCACTATAGAGTAGTGGCCTGAGAGAACACACTTAATGTCTTGTGAAAAGTGTTATGAAATCTAATGTCAGGTAATATTTTATGGTGTGTGTGTGTGTGTGTGTGT
>QNTS01005667.1:48381-73230 GCA_003317085.1 Hucho hucho
TATAGTTTAGTCTGGAGATGTTCTGTATGTATCTGGCTACGTCTCAAATGGCACCCTGTATCCCATATAGTGCACTAGTTAAAGATGCACTATCCGGAAACTGCTGTGACATTTCCTGGTTGCAAAAATTCTAATAGTTTGCCTAATTTCAGTTTGTGACAAACAGGAAAGTATAGTGTAGAGAATCATTGTACCATCTAAACTGCTGTGAAATCTTTTCCATAACCTAAAATATTGTATTTTTTAGCTGTTAAATTTAAATTAAGCACTGGTAGCATAGAAGTAGTGCACATAGAACAGATCACTTCTTAGACTTGCTTTCAATGAGAATGACAGATCTATAACTCACAATTTTATGTGAATTCGGTCAGATCGCCAAAAAATGTACATATTGCAGCTTTAAAAGCAGTGTACTATGTAGGGAATAGGGTGTTATAACAGCCTTAATATAGTGCACTACGTAGTAGAGGGGTGTCAAACTCATTCCACTGAGTGCTGAGTGTCTGCAGGTTAAGACCTAGACAACCAGGTGAGGGGAGTTTCTTACTAATTAATGACCTTAATTCATCAATCAAGTACAAGGGTGGAGTGGCCCTCCGTGGAATGAGTTTGACACGTGTGACGTAGTGCATCAAGGGAATAGGGTGTCCAATTTGAGACGATGCCTGAGATGCATCACAGATCTAACCCTACAGTATTGGGGAATATGGTGTGATCTGTAAAGCAGCCAGACTGTGTGTCTCTGGGATGGGTAATTAGACTAGAGGGGTGATTCAGCAGGGAGCTTGGCAGAACAGGAGGGTTGGCGATATAGAAATATAATCTCGATCTACTTCTATGGTTGGAACCCTGATTCATAATACTGGCTGAGAAGTGAAGCCTGGCCTGAAGACGAGCCAAGCAGAGAGAATGTAAAGCACAGCTATAGCATTATTTACAAAGCATCTCGGAGTAGGAGTACTGATCTAGGATTTAGTGCGCCCCTGTCTTTGCCTGATGACTCAAATTGAATTATTCCGCTGCTCTATCGTTCGCTACATACTTCAGTCTGACTGCCATCGTTAACCAGGCATGTGTCCATCCAACCTTTTTTTATGCGAGTAAAGTACATGTCGGATAAAAAAATGCCACGATAGCCTTGATGGAAAAAGCTAATTTGTCAGTGAACTTTCCAAATGTAGACAAAACAAAATACGCTAGACAAGGTGGGATCTTTTTGTCGTAAAATGTATTATGCGAGAACTGGGGGTCCTCCCATTACGACTCGGGAAAGCTTTCAGTTTATTAGGCTACATATGAAATAAGTTATGAGGAACTTCACATGGTGGTGAAAGTGCAAGGTGATTAGCTTGACATGATGATCGATGTTTGGCTGCCGTTTGACAAGTAAAAATTATCTTTCTCTTTAGTCCATAGTAATTGAATCATGCAGGCCAGTTGTCACCAACCGGTCGATCTTCAAGGGATTCCTAGTCGATCACCAAACATTTCTGTAGAAAATCCAAGGGATAAAGGCTTGCGCTCCTTTTTTAAAATTCATGTTGCGCTGTTGGCGAGAGCTGCGCTTGATTTGAGAAGCCCTGCGCACCGGGTAAGCAGAGTGTTCCCATTTTGAACCATTTCAGTTGTCTGAAAAGACAAACTGGCAGACCAGGAGATCTGTGGCTAAATCGAGTGCGCCTACTGAGGTGGCCTATCTGATATGTCAAATCACAGTGCCTACAGAGCTTCCACGACCCCAGGCCATAGCAAAGTTTGATACTAGCCTAACTTAGATGTAAAACCACGACCACAGAGAGACCGTCAAAGAATACAGCAAAGAGCTGCTGTTTTTATGAGCGAGTTCATGTTAAAAATATCTATTCAGTGCTATGCTCAGCTGTGCCTTGCAAGTGCTACACCAACTGATCCATTTGGTAATCAAATCTCAAGTTTTTTAATATTGGCAGGCTAGGCATATGGGGTGGCAGGGTAGCCTAGTGGTTAGGAACCGAGAGGTTGCAAGTTCAAATCCCCGAGCTGACAAGGTACAAATCTGTGGTTCTGCCCCTGAACAGGCAGTTAACCCACTGTTCGTAGGACGTCATTGAAAATAAGAATTTGTTCTTAACTGACTTGCCTAGTTAAATAAAGGTAAAAAAATAAATAGCCAATATGCTTTGATAATGTATTAGGGCTACTGCACAAACATCATTCTTACAGAACTGTTTTTATTGGGTTAATGCTACATTTTCTTAAGTCATGTTTATAAAAAAAAAAAAAGATAATCCTGAGTGGTATATCTCGTGTTGCATTTTGACTGTGTTTTGACTCAGAAAGTGATCTTGACTCAGAAAAGGTTGGTGACCACTGATCTGAGCTGTTGACTAAAGCGCACATGCCAATACCAGTGGCCACATTCGCTATATAACGCAACATTGTTTTGTGACGAAACCATCAGTAGGCCTAGAGTTGAAAATGCCATGGAAACCCATTTAACTTATCTTTTTTATTCGGTACATGTGAATCCGCAAAAGGTATTTTTATGTGCACAGCCTTTTATCCGCAACAAGTCCATTTGATGGAAACTCATCTCTGCAGATGTTTTTTATATTCACATGAAAATCTGTTGCCAATTGGATGGAAACCTAACTATTGAAGTAGTTTGCGGTGATATCAAAATGAGGAGTGTTGTACAAAACAAAGTAATCAGCGATTGGATCATCTCTAACTAATCAAAGTCAATGACGAATTTTCAAACCTCCGCTTTACCTGTGTGTGTTCTGGCTCTGGCCCAACCCATCTGTTTCTGGAACCTATCAGAATGGTTAGAATGTTTTTCCGTTCTAGAAATTGTTGTGGAAGTACTCAGATTTAGACATTGTGGAGAAGAAATTAACACCCGTGGGTGTGGTGTAGCGTTTGGCTGGAGCAAGGAGCTTGGGTAGCCAGGCAACCCCTGGGGGAAAAATTATATATATATCCTACATCAGCACTCCTAATCCTAAAATGCTTTATGAATACGGGCCCTAATTTGTTTTATATTAGAAGTCTGGACTAAAGACAGGACCACTCAAGCAGAGGGAATGTAAAGTACAACTGCAGCTCTGGGCCAGAGATTAGGGTGCCGATCTCTGATCACTTTGGCCTTTTAGAGCATAATGAATAACATATGAACAAAGGGTGAACCTGATCCTAGATCAGCACTCCTAGTCTAAAAAGCTTCAGGAATAAGTGCTCTGGTTCTGTCTGACCTGACATGTGGATTTAGCACTTGATGTCAGTGAAGGATCATCTACGGCTCCCCAGAGAGATCGGGGCTGTTGTGTTGCTGTGTGCAATCGCTTTATACATGGTGTTAATTTGTGTGTTTTTGTGTGCGGTATGTTACTAAGCCTGTGGGAATTAGCCAGAAAGGAGAACAAAGGGGTAAAATGATTATGGAATAAGACGTTAAGTGAAAGCACACAGTATAGCCTAGTGTTAAAGCTTTGTTTTTTGGTATCTTATCCTCCGCTGGGGAAAAAAAGTGTTGCAATTGATGCAAACGCTTAGTAAATCTGACCCTTAGTCTTTGGAATTATTTTCAGTCTTTTTTTCCCGATGTTGTGTGAAGGTAGTTTTTGTGTCGTACTACTAGATTACATGTAGTGTAACACGTTGTGTTTGACCTTTTTTTTATAGTGCGATTTCATTCAGATAGCTAAATAGCTACCTTTCTATGCCATTTAAGCGCTAATAAAGCTATAGCTTTCCAGGTACTGTATTATCTCCTGTATCTCCCAGGTTAGACTACAGCAGAGGAGGTCCTACTCTGGTCCTGGGGAACCTACTGGACCTGCAGGGTTTTGTTCCAGCCCTACACTAACACACTCTGGAGATCCCTAGGACGGTGGGTCCTGACTCCCAACACTAACACACCTTATTCAAACTAATCAAGTTCCAGACTGAAGACCATGAATAGTTGATTACTTGAAACTGGTGTGTTAGTGCAGGGTTAGAACAAACGCCTTCACTCTCTAGGACTGGAGTTGGAAAACCCAATGCTCTACACTACACTCTGGGTAATATTCTCTACTCTTCTGTGTTGTGAGTGGCCATTTTGTAAAAATGAACTGTGTACTCTGTTGTTTGTGATAATCTACTAGTGTCTGTTTCAATGGCCATTTATTCAAGTATATGAATCACTTTAAGTCTGTAGACAAAGGCTGCATTTACACAGGCAGCACAATTCTGATATTATGCCGCTAATTGGTCGTTTGACCAATCAGATCAGATGTTTCCCTAATAATTGGGCAAAAGATCAGAATTGGGCTGCCATGTTTTAGTGTTCATGGGTATGTCAGATATGCTGCAAAAATATCTGTCTGTTCTTAATCTGATCAGATTTCCTCGACTGTGGTCAGGTTTGTTCTTCAGTGAAATGTTTTGGTGCTTGTGTGTATGGGGAAAAGTACAATCGAACAGTGATAATGCAGCACAGTAAGTCTGTGTGTATGGGGAAAAGTACAATCGAACAGTGATAATGCAGCACAGTAAGTCTGTGTTTGTGCCTCTGAGGCTTTTTTTGTTTTGACCTCTTTTTCATCTCTGTAAAATTTGTAACAAGTTTTACGCAGTTAGCCAGCAGCTCTGAGACTGGTCTCCGTGTTGCCAGTTTTGTATATTTCATCACAGGGACTCATAGCCCCAAAAGGGTTCTTGTGTGTTTATAATTTTGTAGTTGAAAGTATTTATCAGTTTTTAAAGTTAAACAAAAAGTCTACTCTGTTGGATGCCAGGTTTGAATAACTAAATATATCAGAATGGTTTGTGTTGGAACTAGCTTACCCTTGTTTTAACTAAAATAGTTTGGTGGTTGAGTAGCTAGGCAATCCCCTACCAATCATACTCACTGACCCCAGGGTTCATATTGGCTCGCTGTTGGTCAAGAATGGTTCGAGGGGAAAGATTGTGATTGTACTGATATTGGACTTGGGTTGACGGGGTTTGCACTTTTGGGACTATTCCGTTGGTTCCATTAACACTGTACAAGCTCAATCAAGCGCACCTAAAGTATTTGAAAGAAAACCAATACTATTTGAACCATTTTTAACCAAGGTATGAGGTGAAATGTTAATTTATTTAGCCATGTTAAAATTGACAAACAGTAATTTAGTCTATTTTACTATGAGCATGCCTTTTAATCCTCTCGTTCAGTTGTCGATAGGCCTATGCATTTAAACTTGTTAACATTGCCACGGTAACGTTCATTAAAAAAAAATGGCAAGAAATTAATTTAAGATGTTATGTAGTTCTGAGATACATTGGGTGAATAATTGAGATATATAGTATATTCAATTATATGTGTTACTGATGTATATTAAAGTTGAAGAAAAAAAACAAATGTCTTGTCTTCTTCCTGTCTCAGATAACCCATAATATTTACCAAGTGCAGACTAACCGGTATTAAGAGGAATGGGAAGTTGTGATATCTTTGGGACATTTTGGCCGTTTTATCCGTGGACTTGTATCCTCGACTTGAATAAACAGCATGCTCAGCATTGGAAGTACGTTTAAATTGCTTTAATCAAAGACACGCGTTACAGTTGAAAATTAATGATTACAGTTGGAGGGAATCTACAACCCAAATGTAGTATGCAGGCAACCAAGACACAGAATGTCTTAGTATGAAGGCAACCATTACCACTGAAGAATGTTTTCTTCAAGTAGAGAATGAATCCCCCTATGAATGTGTATAACTCATGTCAACTATCAGCTCAATCCATGTATCTCTCCCAGTAGGAATCAACAGTTTGAAAAATTTATAAAGTATCTATGATTTGTCCCTCCCATGTTATGTTGTATTATAAGTCTATGGTATGAAACCCCTCCTCCAGTCTGCTGCTGCTGCTCGACGACCGCAACACCGGTGACGCCTGCGCTGCATCCTGGTCGCCATGACGACCCGTCTTCCCCCTCTTCAGCCTGTCCCTCCAGGTGATAGGGGTGCGTTGTGGGGCCGGAGAGGGGGCAAGGGTATGGACGACCTGTCCAGGGGTGTAGGTCAAGGCGTTAGGGGTGGAGGCTGGCCTCTGGTGTGAGGGTTCTTTGGTCTTCCTCAGCAGACCCAGACGGGAGGGCTTTCTCTGGCCTTGTTCTGCTGCCTGCTGGCTCTGAAGCTGCTGCTGCAGGATCCTCTGGACATCGTCCTGACACACGAAAATACATTGATTGATTAATAGTAAAAAACACAGACAATATTGATGGATTATTTCTCATTATGGTATTGCAGTTGTATTTATGTTTTCTTTTTCTGCCCACTGCTGCAACTTTTCCCTCTGACGCCTTGATAACACCTACAGCGTCATTGTGCAAAATGGCACGTAGCATCATCTGGATATGTGTGCAACAAAAGTTCAACATTCACCTTTTGCAACCATTTCTGTCAAGCAGTCTTCGCAGACTTTTGATGAATCCAACATATGCACAGCACAGAATGCAACGCTGCAAGGCAAATGTAGCGTTCCATTGGAAATTAATGCACTTCTGCTGTACGAAAATACAATGACGCTATCGGTGTGATCGAGGCGTTAGACACCAAACTTGGTACACATTCTGACCAGTGATGTAGTGGTAAAAAATAAATGTGGTTGAACTCACTAATGCTCAGTGGCTTTCAACGTGGCACCGTCACAGGATGCCACCTTTCAGATCATAACATTTCTGCCCTGCTAGAGCTGCCCCGGTCAACTGTAAGTGCTGTTATTGTGAAGTGGAAATTTCTAGGAGCAACAACAGATCAGCTGGGAAGTGGTAGGCCACACGAACTCACAAAACGGGACCGCCGAGTGCTGAAGCGGGTAAAAATAGTCTGTCCTCGGTTGCAACACTCACTACCGAGTTCCAAACTGCCTCTGGAAGCAACGTCAGCACAAGAACTGTTCCTCAGGAGCTTCATGAAATTGGTTTCTTAGTTTATTTTTCTCTCCAATTCCGTGATTACGCTGCAACTTCCCAACGAGCTCGGGAGAGGCGAAAGTCGAGTCATGCGTCCTCCGAAAAATGACCCGCCAAACCGCGCTTCTTAACACCCGCTCACTTAACCCGGAAGCCAGCTGCACCAATGTGTCAAAGGAAACACCTTTCAAATTACGACAGAAGTCAGCCTGCAGACGCCCGGACCGCCACAAAGAGTCGCTAGAGTGCGATTAGCCAAGTAAAGCCCCCTTGGCCAAACTCTCCCCTAACCCGGACGACGCTGGGCCAATTGTGTGCTGCCCTATGGGACTCCCGGTCACAGCCGGTAATGAACCCCAGGATGTTGTGTTGCCCCAACAATATATTAATGCCCATGATTTTGGAATGAGATGTTCGATGAGCAGCTGTCCACATACTTCTGGTCACTTTTTAGTGTATGTCATGTCATATTGCACCATTAGAGGAAGCTGGTCCACCAGCTTCCTCCACCAGATGGCCCCAGGCTCTATTACTCCATTATCATGCTAGGACACCAGCCGGTGACATGTACCGGCTGGATGCATTATACCGTGTGCGTGCACGTGTTTTTAACCATGGGTAATTTGCTATTGTCCCTCATTAGTGAGAGCTTGTTTTCGACCGTAACCTCTCCCCAGCTGAGCCCATATGTTGCTACTATATGTCTTTGACATATCCATTTTTCTGACTCTCTCTCTCTCCTCCCACCATCTTTTAGTACCTTCCAGGCCTCTAGTTCCAGTGAGAGCTCCAGTCGTTTCTGCACAGCCTCCAACAGCTGGTTGTTCAGTAACATCATCTCTGTCTTACTGCGGAGAAGCTCCACCTCCATGGCCTTCTTCCTGTTCAACAGGAAGGGGGAAAAAACTAAACAAAACATCAATGTGTCATTTTTCTACAGGAACAATGCAGTTCCCTCTTTTAGATGAGGCATTGACACTTCTCTTTGCTGTGTGTGTGTACTCACTTGTCCATGGCATCGTCTCTGTCCCGTAGTGCCTGTTGTAGAACAGCACTGTCACCCACACCATTCCCTTTTTGAACCCAGAACTGGGAATCCTGGGGAAAACAAAACAAGATTGAGTGGTTGGGAGAAAAGGGCAGGTTTGTTTTATTTATATTCTTACAGTTATGGAATACATTGACATACAATTGTGTTTTTTTACTATTGATGACATCAGTTCTTCTGCTAGTTGGAATAAAATGTTTGCTGATGTATTCTGACCTTCTGTGTATGTGGTGATGCATTATGCCTGGGAGTCATGTGGTGATGCATTATGCCTGCGAGTCATGTGGTGACGCATTATGCCTGCGAGTCATGTGGTGACGCATTATGCCTGGGAGTCATGTGGTGACGCATTATGCCTGGGAGTCATGTGGTGACGCATTATGCCTGGGAGTCATGTGGTGACGCATTATGCCTGGGAGTCATTTAAATGCCACAGAGTAATTAAAATTCCATTGAAACAAGGTTGAGCTAACTGAACCCATCAGGTCACATACCTGAACTGAACGAGTCTGGGCTCACCTGAGGGGCGACATCTAAACTCACCTGACATGAACCGTTAGCCTCTGAGCTACTGTTGGATAGGCACAGATTTACTCATCTTTGTATTCTATGGGTTTGCCTGTGGGGGTGTGATCTAAGCTCACCTGAAAGGTGTGAGTGGCTGAGTGCAAGCCTGGGTCACATTCACTAAAAACGGAGGAACTAAATGCATCCTTGAGGACCCTGGCCTAACTTGTGCTGTGTGGCTCAGTGTTAGTTTCGACTCGCCTGTCCTGTGTGGCTCAGGGCTAGTTTAGACTCACCTGTGCTGTGTGGCTCAGGGCTAGTTTAGGGTCACGTGAAGTGTGGCTCAGTGCCAGTAAGGGCGGCAGGTGGCCTAGTAGTTAAAGTGTTGGGTCAGTAACCGAAAGGTTGCTGGTTCGAATACCTGAGCTGACAAGGTGAAAAATCTGTTCATGCCCTTGAGCAAGGCACTTAACTCTAGTAAACCCTATGGCTGACCTTGTAAAACAACACATTTCACTGCACCTATCCGTGCACGTGGCTCAGAACTAGTTTAGGTTTAACTGTGCTGTGTGGCTGAGAGCTAGTTTAGACTCACCTGTGCTGTGTGGCTCAGGGCTAGTTTAGGGTCACGTGAAGTGTGGCTCAGTGCCAGTAAGGGCGGCAGGTGGCCTAGTAGTTAAAGTGTTGGGTCAGTAACCGAAAGGTTGCTGGTTCGAATACCTGAGCTGACAAGGTGAAAAATCTGTTTATGCCCTTGAGCAAGGCACTTAACTCTAGTAAACCCTATGGCTGACCTTGTAAAACAACAGATTTCACTGCACCTATCCGTGCACGTGGCTCAGAACTAGTTTAGGTTTACCTGTGCTGTGTGGCTGAGAGCTAGTTTAGGTTCACCTGTGCTGTGTGGATGAGAGCTAGTTTAGGTTCACCTGTGCTGTGTGGATGAGAGCTAGTTTGCGTGCGACGTTCTGCAGCAGGACCAGGGCTGTATCCAGACTGTTCTCCTGAACAGATGGTTCTACTGAGCTGGACTCTGCTTCTGTCAGAGGAAGTAGCAACCTCAGGACGGACTCAACCTCCTCTGTAACCTAGAGAGAGAGAAACAGTCAAGGCATTCATGCAGAAGAACAGCTCCTGACTTTTTATAACTTCTTGTTTGTTAAGATCAAGATGAGCACGATGAAAATGTGCTACAAAATATAAGTAATCAAATTGTACAACTGAAAACCACGAGGAAAAGATTGACAGAGTGAGTTAAAAAAAGCTATCTTAATCGTGCTAGCTAAGTTCAAATTTGTCAGTTAGCTCGCTAGGAAGTTAAGCCCTGGAATTTGGGGAATTTTGCATAAATTCATCAAAAAAGTTAGCTTATAACAGTGAACCTTTTTTGTGGGATACACATAAGGCAATTCTAAGTCTTGTGGCATATTTTGGTTAAACTATCCCCAAATCAATCAAATCTGCATGCACAGCGCATTCTTCCATCACACTTTTTATTTATTTCACCTTTATTTAACCAGGAAGGCAAGTTGAGAACAAGTTCTCATTTACAACTGTGACCTGGCCAAGATAAAGCAGAGCAGTTCGACACATACAACAACACAGAGTTACACATGGAGTAAAACAAACATACAGTCAATAATACAGTAGAAAAACAAATCTATATACAAAGAGTGCAAATGAGGTAAGATAAGGAAGGTAAGGCAATAAATAGGCCATGGTGGCAAAGTAATTACAATATAGCATTAAAACACTGGAATGGTAGATGTGCAGTAGATGAATGTGCAATGTAGAAAAACTGGGGTGCAAGGGAACAAGATAAATAAATAAATATGGTAAGGGATGAGGTAGTTTGTTGGGCTATTTACAGATGGGCTATATACAGGTGCAGGGGTCTGTAAGCTGCTCTGACAGCTGGTGCTTAAAGCTGGTGAGGGAGATAAGTGTCTCCAGTTTCAGAGATTTTTGTAGTTCATTCCAGTCATTGGCAGCAGAGAACTGGAAGGCCAAAGGAGGAATTGGCTTTGGGGGTGACCAGTGAGATATACCTACGGGTGCGTGCTGCTATGGTGACATGTGCAGTGCACTCTTCCATCACATGTACAGCTGAATCTCAAGATCTTGCACACTAATGAGATGCTATTGAGCCCACACTACTACACTGTCTGAGCCAAGGTCTACATGCTTTCTGGTAAGTTTTGATTACAATACTGGGTGGGGTGAATATATATATATGACATACATGATTTTTTCAATTGATCATTTATCATCGGATGTCGTTTCACACAAATTTATTAAAGATTGAATTGTTAAAGACGATCAATAAAAAAAGATGGTACACCCAAAAGTGAACGAACTCGGACGATTGACTCCTCAGAATTAAGTGGACAAAGGTATGTACATATTAAATAAAATGTTTCCTCAACACATTAGATTGACGAATTGATAAGTAGACATGTTGGAATTGTATTTGTTTTATTTTTATTTTTTTATAATCTTTACAGGGAAATGCCACAGGCACTATCTGATGTGTGGAGACATTTCACTGCAGCTAATGTAGAAGGAAAAGCTGTGTACATTTGCAAACACTGTGCCAAATCATATGTGAAGAATGCAAGAAAGATGCAGAATCATCTGGCCAAGTGCATGAAGTTCCCTCAGCGCTCACAACAAGCAACCTCTGACAAAAGTCCCTCTACTTCTATTTGATGTGAAAATGATGAATCAGACACCTTATCGATAGAAACAGCTCATGGTCCTCCTGGAATCAGTTTTTTGGACTCAATGGAGGAACGTAGTAAGAGAAATGCTGATGAATGTCTTGCTCGAGCTGTGTATGCAACTGGTTCACCTCTGATGCTCACAGGCAATGTGTATTGGAAGCAATTTCTGAATGTTCTTCGCCCAGCATACACCCCTTCAACCAGAGATGCTTTATCTACTCATTTGCTGGATGCAGAGTTCAACAGAGTTCAAGTGAAGGTCAAGCAAATCATAGAGAAAGCAGACTGTATTGCAATCATCTCTGATGGGTGGTCGAATGTCCGTGGGCAAGGAATAATTAACTACATCATCTCCACCCCTCAACCAGTATTCTACAAGCGCACAGACACAAGGGACAACAGACACACCGGTCTCTACATTGCAGATGAGCTGAAGGCAGTCATCAATGACCTTGGACCACAGAAAGTATTTGCACTGGTGACAGACAATGCTGCGAACATGAAGGCTGCTTGGTCTAAAGTGGAGGAGTCCTACCCTCACATCACACCCATTGGCTGTGCTGCTCATGCACTGAGTCTGCTCCTCAAGGACACCATGGCACTGAAAACAATGGATACACTCTACAAGAGAGCCAAGGAAATGGTTAGGTATGTGAAGGGTCATCAAGTTATAGCAGCAATCTACCTCACTAAGCAAAGTGAAAAGAATAAGAGCACCACATTGAAGCTGCCCAGCAACACCCGTTGGAGTCATCATGTTTGACAATCTCCAAGAAATAGCCATATCACAGTCTGCCGATATGGACAGACCCATCAAGAGGATCCTCCTGGACGATGTGTTTTGGGAGAGAGTGGTAAGCAGCCTGAAACTCCTGAAACATATAGCAGTAGCCATTGCACGAATTGAGGGAGACAATGCCATCTTGTCTGATGTTCAGACTCTGCTTGCAGATGTAAGAGAAGAAATCCGTACTGGCCTGCCCACTTCACTGTTGCTCCAAGCAGAAGAAACTGCAGTTCTGAAATATATCAAAAAGCGTGAAGACTTCTGCCTGAAGCCCATACACGCCGCAGTGTACATGTTGGACCCCAAGAATGCTGGCAAGAGCATCCTGTCTAGTGCAGAGATCAACAAGGCCTATGGTGTCATCACTATAGTGTCTCACCACCTTGGCCTGGATGAGGGCAAGGTTCTTGGCAGTCTGGCGAAGTACACTTCCAAGCAAGGGCTTTGGGATGGAGATGCAACATGGCAGTCGTGCCAACATATCTCATCAGACACCTGGTGGAAGGGACTTTGTGGATTCCCCTGTTGCCTCCATCATCCTCCAAAACCCACCAACATCAGCCGCCTCAGAGAGCAACTGGTCCTGTTTGGGAACACACAGCAAAGCACAAAACAGGCTGACCAATACAAGGGTTGAAAAATTGGTGGCCATCCAGGCAAATTTTTGGCGTTTTGAGCCTGACAACGAGCCATCCTCAACAGGGTTGGAAAGTGACAGTGAAGATGAGGCCTCAGAGTCTGATGTTCAAGAGGTGGACATTGAGGAGGTCCAGGAAGAAGACATGAAAGCCTACGAAGAAGACAACCAGAGCTTTAGTTTCTAGACTTTAGTTTTTAGTTTCTAGATCCTTTTACAGATGTATGTTGAAAATGTTGTTGGGAGATGCGATGGATCATTGGGGATCATTCAAAATTCCCTTTCTTTTGTTGTTCAGTGAAATCATGCCATGTGAAGAGTCAACTCATTTAATTAAAGTTCAATTCGTAACTAAATTGTTTTTTTTTGTTTCTATTGGAAGGATTTAATCATTTGCAATTATGTCTACTTATGATAAGGTAAAAGGTTTATGTTTCTGTCTCCATATGATATGGTAAATATATCCAATGCAAACACATCTACATTTAAATGGTATTACTATTAATTTGCATAAATTCCCATATATTCCCGTTAATTCCCACGGAAAGTTTCCACCTCTGAATATTCCCCAAAATGTGCAACACTAGCCATGACCACAGCCCCATCAGCCTGCTGAGAGGCTGTCTCTGTTAGAGGTATGATGGAGCAGCTAATGGAGCAGCCCCCCCAGCTACACCACCTCCAGACCAGACAGAGATTCTACAGGACCAGATCAACCAGTCCAGGAGCTGAGAGAGAGCCTTACCACAGCGCTTGAGGAGGTAAAGGCCACCATGAGGAGAGAGCCTTACCACAACTCTTGTGCAGGTAAAGGAGATGGCAAAGGAGCTGTCTGTCATCAAGTTCTGCACCATAGAGAACAGACTACAGAGACTCCTAGAGAGAAGCTGCAGCACACCCCTGAGCAGGACCTCTATAAGAAACTTCAGGCCCTAAAATTTAAAAAAGAATGCGGACCTGATGGCATCCTAAATGAGATGCTCAAATTCAGCAAAATTCCAATTGGCTATATTAAAACTGTTTAATTTGAGTGTAGATTTCTTCCCTGACGTCAGGAACCAAGGACTCATAACCCCAATCTTTAAGAACGGAGACAAATTTGACCCTAACAATTACAGAGGTATTTGTGTGAACAGTAATCTGGGGAAAGTTTTCTGTAGTATTATAAATGTAAGCGTTCTAAACTTCCTTAATAAGCACAATGTCTTGACTAAAAGTCAAATTGGATATGTACTAAAAAATCTCACGGCATGACAATTAAATCTGTGGCAATAAACAGAGCATCAAAATTGGCAAGAAATGATTTAACCAGGGGCCTGGCTTTTGCAAGGGTTGCAATCTCAGCCCTGCGCTCTTGGCCACCATTCTAGAAAAACCCTCAGCCCCTGGTGTTGGTCTCCACAATACAGAGGTTAAATGCCTGATCTTCGCAGACGTTCTGAAAGAGCTGCAAAATCTGGACCCCTACAAATCAGCTGGGCGAGACAATCTGGACCCTCCCTTTCTAAAATGATCAGCCAAAATTGTTGCAACCCCTATTACTAGCCTGTTCAACCTCTCTTTCGTATCGTCTGAGATCCCCAAAGATTGGAAAGCTGCCGCGGTCATCCCCCTCTTCAAAGGGGGAGACACTCTAGACCCAAACTGCTACAGACCTATATCTATCCTACCCTGCCTTTTTAAGGTCCTCGAAAGCCAAGTCAACAAACAGATCACCGACCATTTCGAATCCCACTGTACCTTTTCCGCTATGCAATCTGGTTTCCGAGCTGGTCATGGGTGCACCTCAGCCACGCTCAAGGTCCTAAACGATATCATAACCACCGTCAATAAGAGACAATACTATGCAGCTGTATTCATCGACCTGGCCAAGGCTTTCGACTACTCTGTCAATCGCCACATTCTTATCGGCAGACTCAACAGCCTTGGTTTCTCAAATGACTGCCTCGCCTGGTTCACCAACTACTTCTCAGACAGAGTTCAGTGCGGCCTGTTGTCCAGACCTCTGGCAGTCTATGGGGGTGCCACAGGGTTCAATCCTCGGGCTGACTCTTTTCTCTGTATACATCAATGATGTCGCTCTTGCTGCTGGTGATTCTCTGATCCACCTCTATGCAGACGACACCATTCTGTATACTTCTGGCCCTTCTTTGGAGACTGTGTTAACTAACCTCCAGACGAGCTTCAATGCCATTCAACTCTCCTTCTGTGGCCTCCAACTGCTCTTAAATGCAAGTAAAACTAAACGCATGCTCTTCAACCGATTTCTGCCCGCTCCTGCCTGCACGCCTAGCATCACAACTCTGGACGGTTCTGAATTAGAATATGTGGACAACTACAAATACCTAGGTGTCTGGTTAGACTGTAAACTCTCCTTCCAGACTCACATTAAGCATCTCCAATCCAAAATTAAACCTAGAATCGGCATCCTATTCTGCAACAAAGCATCCATCACTCATGCTGCCAAACATACCCTCGTAAAACTGACTCTCCTACCGATCCTTGACTTCGGCGATGTCATTTACAAAATAGCCTCCAACACTCTACTCAGCAAATTGGATCAGTGCCATCCGTTTTGTCACCAAAGTCCCATATACTACCCACCACTGCAACCTGTATGCTCTCGTTGGCTGGCCCTCGCTTCATATTCGTCGCCAAACCCACTGGCTCCAGGTCATCTATAAGTATTTGCTAGGTAAAGCCCCGCCTTATCTCAGCTCACTGGTCACCATAGCAGCACCCACCCGTTGCACGAGCTCCAGCAGGAATATTTCACTGGTCACCCCCAAAGCCAATTCCTCTTTTGGCCGCCTTTCCTTCCAGTTCTCTGCTGCCAATGACTGGAACGAACTGCAAAAATCACTGAAGCTGGAGACTCATATCTCCCTCACTAGCTTTAAGCACCAGCTGTCAGAGCAGCTCACAGATCACTGCACCTGTACATAGCCTAACTACCTCATCCCCATACTGTTATCTATTTTATTTATTTTTGCTCCTTTGCACCCCAGTATCTCTACTTGTACACTCATCTTCTGCACATCTGTCACTCCAGTGTTTAATTGCTATATTGTTATTATTTCACCACTATGGCCTATTTATTGCCTTACCTCCGTTATCCTACCTCATTTGCACACACTGTATATAGACATTTTCTACTGTATTATTGACTGTATGTTTGTTTATTCCATGTGTAACTCTGTTGTTGTTTGTGTTGCACTGCTTTGCTTTATCTTGGCCAGGTCGCAGTTGTAAATGAGAACTTGTTCTCAACTAGCCTACCTGGTTAAATAAAGGTGAAATAAAAAACATTTTAAAAAAATTTAACCAAAGAAAAACTTTGAAAAAGTACAGGCTCAGTGAGCACAGCCTCCCTATAGAGGAAAGGCTGTGCAACAACTGCACCACAGCAGAACTCGAGACAGAGCTTTATTTCCTGAGGGAGGGGTGAGAGAAGGATGGAGGGAGGAAGGGGAAAGAGTTCAACATAAACACAGACTTATAAAGGTGATGTGCTTTACAGAAACAAAGGATTCACTCCTGTTAGCCTACTCCCAGAGACTCCGTTCAAGCCCTGTTGTCATGCGATTCTTGTTGTTATTCAGCCTCTATACATCACACTGATCTTGTTTCTGTATGTTTCAACGATTGCATGACCTTTGAAATTACCTTTCAAATATATGGTTATGCTTGACTGTATTTGAAGTGTGTGTGTGTGTTACCTTCTCCCTTTGTTGGCTCCATCCCGGTTCGTCTCTGTTCTCCTGTAGTTTGTCCACCTGAGCCTTCAGCCTCAGACTGCGTCTCAGAGACAGCGCCACCTCCCGACGCACTTCCTTCAACTACACACAAGCACGTTTGTAAAGAAGCATGTTTAACAAATTCCTACAGGTGCTGAATTTCCTCTTCACTTCAACTAGACAGTGTTTCATACAAAACACACACACTCACCACCTCTCGAGGCACTACCTTTAACCACACACACACACACACACACACACACACACACACACACACACACACACACACACACACACACACACACACACACACACAACCTTCAGCTAAGAATACATTGTGTCATGAAAAACTCAGGCACAGTGGTAAACAGTGCTAATCCAGATTCCTGGAAGATGAGCGAAACAGCAGAGACAAATCCTGTTGTACTGGATACGCATGTGACAGCTCATATTACACACGCGCACAGATACACCAGGCCCCTCACTGATAAGAGCCCAAAGAGAGACAACAATATTCCCTTCAGCCACAAATCAAACCTGTCTCCATGAGCTGATAACATTCTATAGCAGAGTGTGACACACTAGTACTAAACGAGGTGAAAGATCTGTTCTGGTCGAAGATCTTTGAATGCCATAACAAGTACTGCGTCAAATTACATTCAATATACTTTCTTGGCCTCACAGCACACACACAACATTTTATTTTTGTCCGTCCTCACTCTCTCACCGTGTCTGAGACTGGTCCTAATGTTTTGCGTCTGCCAAGCTGTTGTCCACTCCTGATGAGGTCCGGTAAGGTTCTGTCTACGTAGCTCCGTCTGAAAGGGCTCTTATCCTCACTGACCTCATCAGAACCATCTCCATCTCCCTCACTGACCATGGTCAAACCACCTGGATCGCCATTCTCTATGGCCAAACTCTCCCTGACCACGGTCAGCTCACCGGAACCATCAGGACCAGCATCTTCTGCAGTCAAAGACTGCATCAAGCAGTTACTGGTCATGGTCAACAGATCATGACAGTCGTCCCCCTCTACGGTCAGCGAAGTCAACCCTTCTGTGACCACATCCTCCTTCTCTGGGTCATCCTCTGGTTCGGTTGTGGTCGAGCTTGAATCGTCCTGTGTTTGTATTTCATCTCTCAGTATTGTAGACCGTGTGGTGGAATTGCCCCTAACCGTGCCAGGCAGCTGATGTCCATCTTCCAGGGTGTGCAGGGAGTAGCAGAGTTGTTCCATGGCAGTGAACTGTGGTCTCAGTCTCTCGTTCAGGATGGAGAAAGGCACAGGGTCTCCCATGGTATAACAGAGGGGTCACAACCACCAAACAGCAAACCGACGAGGAGAGTTCAAGAGAAATAATTGAAGAGAGGAGCTCACAAACTCACTAGGACAAAAAAAAGTACTGGCAGTGAGAAGAGGCTATGACAGAGTGAGAGAAAAAGAGAGAGCGAGAGCGAGAGAGAGAAAGGGGAGGGGGAGGGAACGAAACACAGAGAATGTCTACCAACTCGTTTTTCCTGAACTTTGAGTAACCAGAATAGGACCAACATATCTTATGTGATGATGTCATCAAGTGATGTCAGAGGAGGCTGCACCCTCACCTTTTTTTCCCTTCAACTTCTATTTCTATTGCTACGGTGATGGTAGCCTGGATACGGACACGTCAACATGTCAGGGCTTGAGGGAAATGGACCTTTGATGTCCTAACACAATCAGAGACAGATTACAGACATGACGTACGATACCTATCTGTTTTTACTGCCCTGTTATCATATAACACAGACGAGGAGCAAATGCGTGAGAGAGATAAGAGGCAAGACATGGGAGGGAGAGAACAAAAGAGGTCGTTCCACCAATTCGGTGCCTTTTGAGAAGTGTAACTTGGTAAAAAATATATATACAGTACCAGTCAAATGTTTGGACATTTTTACTATTTTCTACATTGTAGAATAATGAAGACATCAAAACTATGAAATAAAACATAAGGAATCATGTAGTAACAAAAAAAAGTGTTAAACAAATCAAAATATATTTTAGATTCTTCAAAGTAGCCACCCTTTGCCTTGATGACAGCTTTTCACTCTCTTGGTATTCCCTAAACCAGCTTCACCTGGAATGCTTTTCCAACAGTCTTGAAGGAGTTTCCACATATGCTGAGCCCTTGGCTGCTTTTCTATCACTCTGCGGTCCAACTCATCCCAAACCATCTCAATTGGGTTGAGGTTGGGTGATTGTACAGGCCAGGTCATCTGTTGCAGCACTCCGTCACTCTTCTTCTTGGTCAAATAGCCATTACACAGCCTGGATGTGTGTTGGGTCATTTTCCTGTTGAAAAACAGATGATAGTCCAACTAAGCGCAAACCAGATGGGATGGGGTATCGCTGAAGAATGCTGTGGGAGCCATGCTGGTTAAGCGTGCCTTGAATTCTAAATAAATCACTGACAGTGTCACCAGCAAAGCACCCCCACACCATCACACCTCCTCCTCCATGCTTCACAGTGGTAACCACACATGCAGAGATCATCCGTTTACCTACTCTGCATCTCACAAATACACAGAGGTTGGAACTAAAAATCTCAAATTTGGACTTATCAGACCAAAGGACAGATTTCCACCAGTCTAATGTCCATTGCTCGTGTTTCTTGACCCAAGCAAGTCTTCTTATTGGTGTCCTTTAGTAGTGGTTTCTTTGCAGCAATTCGATCATGAAGGCCTGTTATAGGGTTGGCATGTTATGCTTGATCCGCTAAGTTTTCCACCACAAAACACCAGAATATTGCCAAAAAGAGTAGAACCAGCTCAACTGCTTTTACCCACTGGGCTCTATTTTTAGCTGGCGTTAAACCAATGTAATTGTCAATCGCATCCTCGTTTGCTTATTCAACCTGTTAAAGCAAGTTCTTTATTTTAGCGCCATGATTGGTCATTTACCTGTCTTACATGTGACCCACCATCTCTTTTCCGGCTTATGTTTCAAAATTAGATTTTTATTAATTTATTTTATGGATAAAAGTACATACCTTGTAATTGGATAACACATGGGAAGGTAATGCTGCTTTAAGAATTGATACAAGTATAATACCATTTAGGAGAAAAGGGCATTCAAACATTTTGCTGCAATTTTCACACTTGCTCTACATTACTCCTTGGGAAACATATTTAGAAAAATAATACTTTTACCAAATTGCCTAAATGGATTCTCTGAACGTTATCTCACCAAGTTCCCACATTTGGAAAACCATTAACAGTATTAAATTGCCTATTGTTGTATAATAAAGATAACCTTCCACATTGACCAGCTACAGTGTTTACGCCCATTTAGCCTCGTTCACACGCTCTTAAGCCACAGATCTCTTAAAGAATTCCCATGAGAACACGTGACTGTGGCCATGTGCTAAAGCAGTGAGGTAGTGCTTAAAAAAACAATAAAATATTTAAAAGAGTAAAATACTATTAAATTGTGCTAAAGGTGGTAGCCCACAATTAGGAAAAACTTAAAACACACAGGCTTAGGTCTATCAAATGAGATCCGTTGTGACTTTGGTTCAGGTCAGGATCAAATCCGATTTTATTTGTCACATGCACTGAACACAAAAGCTGTAGACTTTACCTTAAAATGCTTTCTCAAGAGCACTTTCCCTACAATGAGTAAAAAATTAATAAAAAATAGCTAAAAAAATAACAATAGCCAGACTATATACAAGGAGTACCGGTACAGAGCCAATGTGCAGGGGTACGAGGTAGGTATGAACAAATTCATCTAGCCTGAGAGCCTATTTATGTCCTGCACTTTGAATGTAATGTCCAATGTCTATATACTGAACAAAAATATAAACCCAACATGCAACAATTTAATTGATTTTACTGAGTTACAGTTCATATGAGGAAATCAGTCAATTTAAAGAAATACATTACTGTACGGAAACAACGTACAGTTGGCGACCGAAGTCAGCGTGCATGTGCCTGGGCCGCCACAAGGAGTCACTAGAGCGAGATGGGACAAGGACATCCCGGCCGGCCAAATCCTCTCCTAACCTGGACGACGCTGGGCCAATTGTTCACCGCCGGCTGCAACAAAGCCTGGGACCGAACCGTGGCGATGCAGTGCCTCAGACCGCTGCACCGTCACAGTATTTTTGTGCATTCGAATTGCCATCGATAAAATACAATTGTGTTCATTGTCCGTAGCTTATGCCTGCCTTTAACATAACCCCACCGTCACCATGGGGCACTCTGTTCACAACATTGACATCAGCAAAACGCTCGCCCACACAACGCCATACAGCGTGGTCTGCGGTTGTGAGGCACTGTCAAATTCTCTAAAACAACATTGAAGGTGGCTTATGGTAGAGAAATTAACTTTCAATTCTCTGGCAACAGCGCTGGTGGACATTCCTGCAGTCTGCATGCCAATTGCAAACTCCCTCAAAACTTGAGACATCGGTGTCATTGTGTTGTGTGGCAAAACTGCAAAACATGGGATCAACCCTTTAAATGTTGCGTTTATTATTTTGTTCAGTGTATTTCTGCACCAACTGTCAGAAACCACCTCAAGGAAGCTCATCTGCATGCTCGTCGTCCTCACCAGGGTCTTGTCCTGACAGCAGTTTTGCGTCATAACCGACTTCAGTGGGGAAATGCTCACCTTCGATAGCCACTGGCAAGCTGGAGAAGTGTGCTCTTCACAGATGAACCCAGGTTTCAACTGTACCGGGCAGATGACAGACAGCGTGTATGGCTTTATGTGGGCGAGCGGTTTTCTGATGTCAACGTCGTGAACAGAGTGCCCCATGGTGGCGGTGGAGTTATGGTATGGGCAGGCATAAGCTACCAACACCGAACACAATTGCATTTCATCAACTGTCGAGCCATTCATCCTCCGCCATTACCTCATGTTTCAGCATGATAATGCACGGCCTCATGTCGCAAGGATCTGTACACAATTCCTGGATGCTGAAAATGTAAAATTTCCTCGATGGCTTGCATACTCACAAGACATGTCACCCATCGAGCATGTTTGGGATGCTCTGGATTGACGTGTACACAGCGTGCTCCAGTTCCCGCCAAAACATCCAGCAACTTTGCACAGCCATTAAATAGTGGGACAACATTCCACAATCAACAGCGTGATGTGAAGGAGATGTGTCACGCTGCATGAGGCAAATGGTGGTCACACCAGATACTGACTGGTTTTCTGATCCATGGCCCTACATTTGTTTTAAGGTATCTGTGACCAACAAATGCATATCTGTATTCACAGTCATATGAAATACATAGATTAGGGCCTAATGCATTTATTTCAATTGACTGATTTCCTTATATGAACTGTAACTCAGTAAAATCGTTGAAATTGTTTGCATGTTGTGTTTATATTTTTGTTCAGTGTAGATAGTTAAATAGCTATCATTTCATTGTGGATAGTTAGCTAGCCAACTTAGCATGTGTCCCTATCACTTAACTTAGGGCTAGGCGTCCCGCTAGCGCCTCAAATAAATTATCATAAAATTATGGATATTAAACATGTAGGTACATACAAGTGTCTTATATCGGTTGAAAGCTTAAATTCTTGTTAATCTAACTGCACTGTCCGATTTACAGTAGCCGTTACAGCACAAGCATGCCATGTGATTGTTTGAGGACGGCGCCCCACATCAAAATATTTTTCCACCGGCGCAAGTTTCATAAATTCACAAATAGCGATTAAATATGCACTTACTGTTTGAAAGTCTTCCTCTGATTTGTCATCCAAAGGGTCCCAGCTATAATATGTAGTGTCGTTTTGTTAGATAAAATCCTTCTTTATATCCCAAAGTCAGTTTAGTTGGCGCCATCGATTTGAGTAATCCAATCGTTCATCATGCAGAGAAAGGAATCCAAAAATGTACCGCTAAACTTTGTTAAAACAAGTCAAAATACGTTTCTATTGACTCCTCAGATACCCTAAAATGTTATCAAACTATAATATTTAATAAGGAAAGAAGTATGTTCAATAGGAAACCGATATTAGCAGGTGCGTTTTGTCTTCCTCGCTGACCCAAACACGAATTTACAATAGTGTGTCCTAGTAATAAAACTCATTATTCTTACTCGTTTTGAAAGAAACAAGCCTGAAACCTTGAACATATAGTACTGACAGCCTGTGGAAGCTATAGGAATTGCATACTGGGAGCTAGATGTAATTATTTCCCTATACTTTCCAATGTAAGAGCATGGGCATAAAAAATTTGGGTTGGTTTTTCTTAGGATTTTCTCCTGCCATATCTATTGTGTTATAGTCTCCTACATTATTTTAACATTTCTACAAACTTCAAAGTGTTTTCTTTCCAATGGTACCAATTATTTGCATATCCTGGCTTCAGGGTCTGAGCAGGGTCTGTTTTCGCTTTGTCATTTTGAGGTATTGTGTGTAGATTGATGAGGATTTTTTTTTATTTAATCCATTTTAGAATAAGGCTGTAAAGTTTAAAAATTTGGAAAAGGGGAAGGGGGTCTGAATAACTTTCAAATGCACTGTAAATGTATCACTTATCACATGAAATAAATTATTCTGTCAAAGCAAAAAAATAACTAGGGCTTTACAATGATGGTGAAAACGTAAAATCGTCCTAGAAGTTACAATGGGTGCATGGATTTATTTCTTTGTTCATATTGAAAATCTGATTAATTGAATTCTCCGTGTGGTCTATATTAAAGGGCCCTTCATTTAATATAACATGCTTTAAAATGAAGTATTGATTCACAATCTGAAATATCTTAAGGCAGGGGTGACAAACTCAATCAGCACACGGGACATATTGAAAAAAACACAGGGAATTCTCCGGCCAGACATAACCTATTATGTTTGTGTTTACAAAAAAAAAACTGGCCCAAACTGGCATTTTAACATATTAAAACAAAAGAAGAGTTAAATAATATTTGTCCAGCCTTTGCATAATATGCTGCAACCCTAACCCTATTTTACATTTGAGTCATTTAGCAGACCAACTTACAGGAGCAATTAGGGTTTAGTGCCTTGCTCAAGGGCACATCGACAGATCACCTAGTCGGCTCGGGGATTCAAACCAGCGACCTTTCGGTTATTGGCCCAATGCTCCTAACCTGCTAGGCTACTTGCCGCCTATTTAATAATTCCAAGTAACAAAACATAGCTAGGTTGTTGTAGCATTTAATCTTAAAACATGTTTTGTACTGAATGGATCACCGCTGCAGTTGAGTGCAGCATTGCTGTATGGTGCACTCAAAAAGTATTGTAGGCTACTGCTCAAATAGTGCTGTAATAGGCCTACATGTTTTTCCTTTGCATAGTGTTGCAGGTTTAGTTTTTTGGTTATTCATTGTCAAGCTTTTAAAAAAACGAATCCAGACTGCAACATTTCAGTTGCCTCGCTGTAAACGGGTCACAAGAAAACAGTGCAATTTATGTTGAAGTAACCGATGCGAGCGCACCAGGCTGTAATTTCATAAAGTAGATGATTCAACTGTTGACTCATTTATACGCCCTATTGTCCTTTATCAGTAAAAATATACCTGCATGTGAATCCTTTATCTTATAACTTTTTGACAACCAAGATCACATTTTCTGTAGGCTACAGCAATGACCCGCTGGAACCGAAACTTGGCATGAACATTTAGCCTACAACACTTTGAAACTTTTGGTCCGGTAGAAGATTCGGTCAGTGCCAGGCTCATGTGTGGGTCTGGGAGCAGGGCTGGCTCCATGCATAAGCGTCATAAGCAGTCACTTTGAGCCTCAGGCCGAAAGGGATCCTCCCAAAAAAATAAAACCCAGACTGAACTCAGTCGGGGTCTCAAATTACTGTTGAGAGTTAAAATAGTAGAATACACAAGGTGCAAGTTTGAAATTTGGTTGTGCATCAACTATTTTTCTCTTATCATGTCAGTCACTGACAGTCACTCAATTAGACGTCTGCTAACAATTTTTTTTGTCTAGTGTCGTGGAAAAAAGTGATCTTTAAATTATAAGATTCATACAAGAAACTTGTGAATTCAATAACACCTTTAATTAAGCACAATCAAAGGTTGAGCCGTGACCCGGATCACAACTGACTCTGTGTTCCAGCCCACAGCCTTTATAGCATTCTCCCTATATCCCTACACAGACCCCTCCCCAAGCTTTACAGCTTCCCATATGTCCCGTCTCAACAGGGGACTTTGTTACATTGCCCTCTGGCATCCTGCCCTTCCTCAGAAGCCCTTACTCAGTTCCAAATGGCCTTCTTGTTGACCTCAGAAGCCTTCAATCAGTTCCAAATGGCCTTCCTGCTGACCTCCTGTTTCTTTCATGTCCATTTGTTCAACTAAGCTTAGCCATTTTCCCATACATTATGTATGTCTTTCTATCTTACCACTTCAAAGTAATCAATCAGAACACTGAAAATGTAATAATTGTAATGAGTTAATCTCCCACAACTATCCAAGTTAAGCTTGTTTTAGCACTTAAGCCTCATTATCAATACTATCATGTTGTC
>QNTS01005668.1:0-44155 GCA_003317085.1 Hucho hucho
GTACAGTACATTACAGTAGAGCACAGAGTACAGCAGGGTACAGTACATTACAGTAGAGCACAGAGTACAGCAGGGTACAGTACATTACAGTAGAGCACAGAGTACAGTACATTACAGTAGAGCACAGAGTACAGTACATTACAGTAGAGCACAGAGTACAGCACAGTACAGTAGAGTATAGTTCAGTACATGACAGTACAGTAGAGCACAGTAGAGTACAGTACAGTAGAGCACAGAGTACAGCGAAGAACATGACAGTACAGTAAAGCACAGTAGAGTACAGTTCAGTACATGACAGTACAGTTGAGCACAGTAGAGCACAGCACATTACAGTAGAGCACAGAGTACAGTACATTACAGTAGAGTATAGTTCAGTACATGACAGTACAGTAGAGCACAGTAGAGCACAGTACATGACAGTACAGTAGAGCACAGTAGAGTACAGCACATTACAGTAGAGCACAGAGTACAGTACAGTACATTACAGTAGAGTATAGTTCAGTACATGACAGTACAGCACAGTATAGTTCAGTACATGACAGTACAGTAGAGCACAGTAGAGTACAGTACAGTACATGACAGTACAGTAGAGCACAGTAGAGTACAGTACAGTATATGACAGTACAGTAGAGCACAGTAGAGTACAGTTCGGTACATGACAGTACAGTTGAGCACAGTAGAGTAGAGCACATTACAGTAGAGCACAGAGTACAGTACATTACAGTAGAGTATAGTTCAGTACATGACAGTACAGTAGAGCACAGTAGAGTACAGTTCAGTACATGACAGTACAGTAGAGCACAGTAGAGTACAGTTCAGTACATGACAGTACAGTAGAGCACAGTAGAGTACAGTTCAGTACATGACAGTACAGTAGAGCACAGTAGAGTATAGTTCAGTACATGCCAGTACAGTAGAGCACAGTAGACTACAGTTCAGTACATGACAGTACAGTAGAGCACAGTATAGTTCAGTACATGACATTACAGTAGAGTACAGTTCAGTACAGTAGAGTAGAGTACAGTACATGACAGTACAGTAGAGTACAGTTCAGTACATGACAGTACAGTAGAGCACAGTAGAGTACAGTTCAGTACATGACAGTACAGTAGAGCACAGTATAGTTCAGTACATGACAGTACAGTAGAGCACAGTAGAGTATAGTTCAGTACATGACAGTACAGTAGAGCACAGTAGAGTACAGTTCAGTACATGACAGTACAGTAGAGCACAGTATAGTTCAGTACATGACAGTACAGTAGAGCACAGTAGAGTACAGTTCAGTACAGTAGAGCACAGTAGAGTACAGTACAGTACAGTAGATCACACAGTACAGTACAGTAGAGCACAGTAGAGTACAGTTCCGTACATGACAGTACAGTTGAGCACAGTAGAGTACAGCACAGTACATTATAGTAGAGCACAGAGTACAGCACAGTACAGTAAAGCACAGTAGAGTATAGTTCAGTACATGACAGTACAGTAGAGCACAGTAGAGTACAGTACAGTACAGTAGAGCACAGTAGAGTACAGTACATGACAGTACAGTAGAGTATAGTTCAGTACATGCCAGTACAGTAGAGCACAGTAGAGTACAGTTCAGTACATGACAGTACAGTAGAGCACAGTAGAGTACAGTTCAGTACATGACAGTACAGTAGAGCACAGTATAGTTCAGTACATGACAGTACAGTAGAGTACAGTTCAGTACAGTAGAGTATAGTTCAGTACATGACAGTACAGTAGAGCACAGTAGAGTATAGTTCAGTACATGACAGTACAGTAGAGCACAGTAGAGTACAGTTCAGTACATGACAGTACAGTAGAGCACAGTACAGTTCAGTACATGACAGTACAGTAGAGCACAGTAGAGTACAGTTCAGTACATGACAGTACAGTAGAGCACAGTAGAGTACAGTTCAGTACAGTAGAGCACAGTAGAGTACAGTTCAGTACAGTAGAGCACAGTAGAGTACAGTACATGACAGTACAGTAATGCACAGTAGAGTACAGTTCCGTACATGACAGTACAGTTGAGCACAGTAGAGTACAGCACAGTACATTACAGTAGAGCACAGAGTACAGCACAGTACAGTACATTACAGTAGAGTAGAGCACAGTAGAGTATAGTTCAGTACATGACAGTACAGTAGAGCACAGTAGAGTACAGTTCAGTACATGACAGTACAGTAGAGCACAGTAGAGTACAGTACAGTACATGACAGTACAGTAGAGCACAGTAGAGTACAGTTCGGTACATGACAGTACAGTAGAGCACAGTAGAGTACAGTTCAGTACATGACAGTAGAGCACAGTATAGTTCAGTACATGACAGTACAGTAGAGTACAGTACAGTAGAGTAGAATTCAATAGAGTAGAATATAGTGAAGTTAAGTAGAGTACACTGTAGAGCACACTAGGGTTGACTATACTGTACTGAACTCTCTAATGTTCTGTACTGAACTCTACTCCACTAATATTTTACTGTTCTGTAATGCACTCTACTCTACTAAGCTCTACTGTGCTGTACTTTGATAGACATCTATGTTTCACAAGTTTGTATATGATTGGTTCAGATTTGGTCTGGTCCGGACCAACCAAATGTGGTCTTGTTTGGTGGCAGAGCTCATTCAAATAGTAGCCAGTGTGTAGAATAATACCCAAATATGCAATATGGATTGCCCCCTACTGCTATCCACGAAACACACATGTGGCACCATACAGTAGAGACAGTGAGGGAGCAGCATTCCTTTCGGAATGAAAAGAGAAAACAAGTGGATGTTAGTGAGAGGCCACAGTGCATTCCTTTCCAAATGAAGCGAGAGAGAGAGAGAGAGAGAGAGAGCATGAGAGGAAAGGTAGAAGGACAGAGATGAGTTAAATGATTTTCCTAAATGAATTGTGCCTTCCCAGAATTACACACACACTGTTCTCCTGTTGTGTGTGTGTGTGTGTGTAAAGAGATCTGAGGAGTCTGACAGAGAACTGGAGCCATGAGGGTTAATACAGCGTTCTGTATAGACAGGTCATAACTCTCCCTCCCTCCAATTCAATGGGCTTTATTGGCATGGGAAACATATGTTAACATTGCCAAAGCAAGTGAAGTAGATAACATACAAAAGTGAAATAACAATACACTCACAGAAGTTCCAAAAGAATAAAGACATTACAAATGTCATATTATGTATATATACAGTGTTGTAACGATGTGCAAATGGTTAAAGTATAAAAGGGAAAATAAGTGTTTGTTCTTCACTGGTTGCCTTTTTCTTGTTGCAACAGGTCACATACAGTGGGGAAAAAAAGTATTTAGTCAGCCACCAATTGTGCAAGTTCTCTCACTTAAAAAGATGAGAGAGGCCTGTAATTTTCATCATAGGTACACTTCAACTATGACAGACAAAATGAGGAAAAAAAATCCAGAAAATCACATTGTAGGATTTTTAATGAATTTATTTGCAAATTATGGTCGAAAATAAGTATTTGGTCAATAACAAAAGTTTATCTCAATACTTTGTTATATACCCTTTGTTGGCAATGACAGAGGTCAAACGTTTTCTGTAAGTCTTCACAAGGTTTTCACACACTGTTGCTGGTATTTTGGCCCATTCCTCCATGCAGATCTCCTCTAGAGCAGTGATGTTTTGGGGCTGTCGCTGGGCAACACGGACTTTCAACTCCCTCTAAAGATTTTCTATGGGGTTGAGATCTGGAGACTGGCTAGGCCACTCCAGGACCTTGAAATGCTTCTTACGAAGCCACTCCTTCGTTGCCCGGGCGGTGTGTTTGGGATTATTGTCATGCTGAAAGACCCAGCCACGTTTCATCTTCAATGCACTTGCTGATGGAAGGAGGTTTTCACTCAAAATCTCACGATACATGGCCCCATTCATTCTTTCCTTTACACAGATCAGTCGTCCTGGTCCCTTTGCAGAAAAACAGCCCCAAAGCATGATGTTTCCACCCCCATGCTTCACAGTAGGTATGGTGTTCTTTGTCCTCCAAACACGACGAGTTGAGTTTTTACCAAAAAGTTATATTTTGGTTTCATCTGACCATATGACATTCTCCCAATCCTCATCTGGATCATCCAAATGCTCTCTAGCAAACTTCAGACGGGCCTGAACATGTACTGGCTTAAGCAGGGGGACACGTCTGTCACTGCAGGATTTGAGTCCCTGGCGGCGTAGTGTGTTACTGATGGTAGGCTTTGTTACTTTGGTCCCAGCTCTCTGCAGGTCATTCACTAGGTCCCCCCGTGTGGTTCTGGGATTTTTGCTCACCGTTCTTGTGATCATTTTGACCCCACGGGGTGAGATCTTGCGTGGAGCCCCAGATCGAGGAAGATTATCAGTGGTCTTGTATGTCTTCCATTTCCTAATAATTGCTCCCACAGTTGATTTCTTCAAACCAAGCTGCTTACCTATTGCAGATTCAGTCTTCCCAACCTGGTGCAGGTCTACAATTTTGTTTCTGGTGTCCTTTGACAGCTCTTTGGTCTTGGCCATAGTGGAGTTTGGAGTGTGACTGTTTGAGGTTGTGGACAGGTGTCTTTTATACTGATAACAAGTTCAAACAGGTGCCATTAATACAGGTAACGAGTGGAGGACAGAGGAGCCTCTTAAAGAAGAAGTTACAGGTCTGTGAGAGCCAGAAATCTTGCTTGTTTGTATGTGACCAAATACTTATTTTCCACCATAATTTGCAAATAAATTCATTAAAAATCCTACAATGTGATTTTCTGGATTTTTTTTCTTTTCTTCATTTTGTCTGTCATAGTTGAAGTTTACCTATGATGAAAATTACAGGCCTCTCTCATCTTTTTAAGTGAGAGAACTTGCACAATTGGTGGCTGACTAAATACTTTTTTCCCCCACTGTATCTTGCTGCTGTGATGGCACACTGTGGTATTTCACCCAGTTGATATTGGAGTTTATCAAAATTGGGTTTGTTTTTGAATTCTTTGAGGATCTGTGTAATCTGAGGGAAATAGGTGTCTCTAATATGGTCATACATTTGGCAGGAGGTTAGGAAGTGCAGCTCAGTTTCCACCTAATTCTGTGGGCAGTGTGCACATAGCATGTCTTCTCTTGAGAGCCAGGTCTGCCTACTGCGGCCTTTCTCAATAGCAAGGCTATGCTCACTGAGTCTGTACATAGTCAAAGCTTTCCTTAAGTTTGAGTCAGTCACAGTGGTCAGGTGTTCTAATAACTACCTCATCTCAGTCCCTCAGGCGAACAGTGAATTTCAGACACAGATTCAACCACAAAGACCAGGGAGGTTTTCCAATGCCTCGCAAAGAAAGGAACCTATTGATAGGTAAATTTAGACATTGAATATCCCTTTGAGCATGGTGAAGTTATTAATTACATTTTGGACGGTGTATCAATACACACAGTCACTACAAAGATACAGGTGTCCTTCCTAACTCAGTTGCCAGAGAGTAAGGAAACTGAGGATGGATGAACAACATTGTAGTTACTCCACAATATTAATCTAATTGACAGAGTGCAAAGAAGGAAACCTGTACAGAATACAAATATTCCAAAACATGCCTCCTGTTTGCAACATGGCACTAAAGAAATATTGCAAAAAGCAATTAACTTTTATCCTGAATACGTTTTATGTTTGGGGCAAAACCAATTTATACACATTACTGAGTATGCTTGTAATCATTTAGGTCTGGGGAGTTTTTCACGATAAAAAAAGAAACAATGTAGCTAAGCACAAGCAAAATCCTAGAGGAAAACCTGGTTCAGTCTGCTTTCCACTAGACACTGGGAGATTAATTGACTGTTCAGCAGGATAATTACCTAAAACACAAGTCCAAATCTACACTGGAGTTGCTTACTAGTGAATGTTCCTGAGTGGCCTTCTTACAGGTTTGACTTAAATCTACTTGAATCTATGGTAAAAAGATTTTGAGTTAGTCAAGTGGCCATAGTTAACCATCTTGCCACTTCACTATGCACTTCCACGAGCTATAGCTACCATTAGGTAGCCTAGCTACATTCCTATTTTCCGCAGCGGTGCTGGTCCCAACACTTCTCTTTTCTTCTAGTTCTCTTGATTTGTCAAGTCGGTCTATTTGTGTTGTGATTGTAATGTTCATGCAATAACAGTTTCTACCTTCACGGTTACAGCCTGAATGGGTCTAGCTAGTTTCATTGTACATAACCTGTTATGGTGAAAGTAATGGTATGCTGCACTTGTTACTGTTTCACCTCGACACTCCAATTTTATAAAATATGTGGTAATCTAGCTATCTACATAAATCTCACACAACTCTACTTTGCTCATGTTTTGGTTACTGTTTACTTCATCTTATTTCTTTTCAAGGTCTACGTGAAGGAGTGTGAGCTGGAGAGACATCTGTCACCTGCATGGGTGAAAAAGAGGTGGGAGAACCATAAGCAAAAATACATGGTACACTACTGTACGTTATCTTGACATGTATTACTGTGCTGTACTTGGCTAATAAAGTTTACCTTTTCTCTGAGAGCAAAAAACACTTTCCCACCTATTTCTTATGCTTCACCAGCACATTCATGTAAGTGTGAATATATATATGTTAGAAAGGTGCAATTATGCCAGAGAAATGTAATTGGCAAAATACCTTTTACAGGCCTTTACATTTAGTATTTTTATTCTGAAAGTTGTTATTTTCCATTTTTTCAGGAGTTGAAAGATTCTGTCATTGGAGTCAGGGGTTGCCACTCTATCAGCCCAACGGTCATTTTATCCTTCTCTCCCTCTCAGAAGGGTCCAGATGTGGAGGCGGGAAAAGTAGGTTACTGCCAGGGAGGCACGCCTTAGTGACTATTTTCTAATCAGAGAGAGAGAGTGTGTGTGTGTGTGTGTGTGTTGCTGTACTGTACTACTCATCTATTCGTGACAAAACCAGCATCAACTACAGTTCCCCCACACTGGCACTCTCCATCTCGTAGTTAAACTCCTAGCTAAGTGGCTATAAACCTTCATACCGGATTATGTAGTGTTTACATAGCTAAAAAGTAGCTCTTATGAGGGGTCTAAGGCAAACTGTGAGTGATATTGTTTAGCTATGGCTGTGAGGGGTGGATAGGGCTCTGCTTCTACTCAGGGAGATGGACAGGCAGTAGGATTCCTGCAGTGATGGGCTGCATCCCAAATGGCACTATATTACCTACATCTTACACTACTTTTTACCAGAGCCCTATGGCCATATAGGAAATAGGGTGCCATTTGAGGAGCAACTATGGACTGTAGCAGAGCATTCAGACAGCAGGGATAAATATTAGGATTAGTTTCCATCAGAGCAGAGCAGGGCTTTGTTCCATATTTCACCCTATTCCCTTCATAGTGCCATGTAGTAAACAAAGGTTCAATCAGTAAAACTGGTCTGAATGCTCATTTCAATTCATCCAGTAATAGTGCTGAGCGATTAACCAACATTTCATATTTTGGTTTTGTTATTAAACAACTAATTGACTGACGTTGGATCAATTACTTGAATTCCATTTAGTTAGTTTTTTTGTGAGCCCATTCACAAAATAAATCAGAAATGCAGAAATGTGGTAATTAACTACAACGACCATATTCCTTTGCGCCAGTTTTTTTCCGGCTCAGATGGATCAGAGGAAGAGGCGAAGCGAAAGGTTTCACTCTCGCCATAATCTGTCCAAAATAAGCCCAATGTGTTTCTATGGGTTTCTTTTGGACCTAAACTTGTCGCCTGCCTTCCCACCTTTGGGACAACGACTCCCAGTGTTAGGGTGGAGACATGAGCATCTCGTCATTATATATTGATCTGGATGGGTGCACTTTTACAGCTGCTACGCAAGGTTAGATACACACAGACCGCATAGATCGCATGAGAGAGGAATGTACACAACCACGAGAGGGACAGAGACAGTTGGTGAAAGTATGCCTTATCTACTTTGAAGAACAAATGGTTTAGTCAGACAGCTCTGCAGCATACGTAGGCAGGCTAGCTAAATAGGATGACTAAAGACAGTATGGGGAGCACATAGCGCTAGATGGCCTGGCAGGTTGACTGCTACTGCCTGAGCAGAGATGAGAAGATTACTTTAAGGAATAAAAAATTATTAAGTCATCAAATAAAAACTAAGTAATACACACTATTGAAATATTTGAGCATTTCATAGTATTTTCTTATTTTTCAATTGTGTCTACCCAAGGTGGACCTGATCAGAGACAATGGAATATTTTAAATGTTTTGGCAATTGTATGTTCACTATTTTTGGCTTAGAAATGTCCATTAAAAAGCTAAACAAATCATTGTAACGTCATTATTTCTAAATGCATTTCATGTTTTTTTCTAATTATTAAAACCGAAATAGAAAACCGTGATTGATTATTAAAAAATAAACAGAAACCGAACCAACCTCAAAAAGCACTAATCGCTCACTATCAAGTAAGCATAAATAATTCCCATGGTTTCCTATTATACGGGGATAGTGGGAATGAATAAAAACATACCATCAGCATATTATCTTGTTTCTTCTTCTCTTTCCTATTAGCTGTGTACGGAATGTCATTCACTTCTTTACCTTATAGCCTATAAGCAGTACACATTCCTCACACTTGCTGTTCAACCTATGGGCCCACTCTTGCAATTATCACCTTCTTCTCGCTCAACCAATGGGTGTAAAATCTAGGGATGTATTTATATGTCAACTTACCCTCGTTCTCTCACTTGCTGTTTTTCAGCAACAGTTTGGACAACCATCCACCACCACACCACCACCAGCAGCTATAATAACCTTAAAGCCCTCATGCAGTCTTATCATTTTTTATTTTTAAATCATCACTTCATGTCTAATAAATGGTGTGTTTTATTTTACTCCAAAATATAGTTTTTATAATTTATATTATATGCTCAGTCTGACTGTGTGGGCGTGGGGATAAAACATTTGAATATATTTACATATACAGCCCTGATTGGCTGATAGCATCATCTAGAGCCCACCTCTTTACCCCTTCCAACAACAAAACCGGCACACGGTATTCAACCTGTCAGTTGTCATTATTCAAAGATCCACACTGTTAGCTAGCTAGCTAGTAGCCTAGGGCAGCCCATGTCTCATTCTAGCATAGGAGGGTACATCAAATGCCAGATGAATTTGGACATACAAGATGAAGGAAGGATCATTGGTCCATTACCATTAGATCGCTGTGTGACATTATGTGGCGATGAAGAACTCCATCCCACCAGGACATGCTGAAGTTCCAGGCGTTTTGTTCAAACAGCTCTTACACAAAAAGGGCATTATCAGCTTTATTTTCACCTCATAGTGTGGAAGCATTATCCATGCCATTCCGTCTTTGTTGCATTCCGTCGTCGTTGTTCGTTCAGTTAAGCCTGTACTAGATTGAACTACTTTTGACCAGGGCCCATAGGGAATAGGGTGATTTTTGGGGTGCACCCCAGGAGAGAGCAAGAGAGAGGCTGGTTTAGGCCCTCCTCTACCCACAGAGGAGATGGTCTGTGTGGGCTACAGATGTCAGCAGTGTCCCTTAGGACAGGAGAGCTACAGCAGGGGACAGAGGAAAGGGGAGAATATGGGGCGATAGAGAGAAAAGGAACAGTAAGGAGGGGGCATGAAGAGAAGGAGATAGTCTTTGTACTAGAAACATAATTCCAAATAGCCAATAAAGCAGATTGTCCCTTTCATCTGTTGATCTCAACATGTAATTCAGAGTCTTTAATAGAAAGTCACTTTGAAAAGACAGTGCACATTTGTCTAAATGGCACATTTGTCTAATGACACACTGTGTCTTAAATGGCACCCTATTCCGGATATAGTGCACTAGTTCTGTCCAGACGCCTATGGGCCCTGGTCAAAGTAGTGCACTATAAAGGGAATAGGGTGCCATTTGGGAGGCATCCCCGGTGGGTCAGTAATAACTTAGCTAATCTAATGACAGTATCTATCCCACTCTGTTCTCTGTGGTCACAGTTACCTAACTAACCTAACCTAACAAGACTAAAGGAAGGTTGTTATGCATTCCAACTGCAGGAAGGTCTTATGTCTCTCTATGCCTCTCTCTATTTGACTCTTTCCTTATCCCCTATGACTTTCTTTCTCTGTCCTTATGCCTCTCTCCCCCTCTTTCTCTTTGACTCTCTCAGTGTGTGAGAGCATGCAGCTGTGTAGAGGGCTCAGGTTAAAAGTAGTGCACTATAAAGGGAATAGGATGCCATTTGGGACACACCCCAGAACACTTCAGACAGTTGTCTTCATCACATCTTTCCTTTCCCATCACGCACTCCTCCATCATGGTAGAGTGGAGTCTATTTCAGTCCCACGGGAACTTCCTGTAGCAGCGTCACCACATGTCAGAAACCAGGAAACTGTGGTGATGAGAAACACAGAGCCTCTCACACTATCTCTCCAGCTCAGCAAGATACACGCACGTACGCCAGACCCACGCACACACACACAGCGCACACAAACGCATGCATGTACACACACGAAGACAGACAAAAAGACTTGACGAGCCACAGACTGAAAGATACTAATGATGAGGAAGAGTGGAGAGTCGTTTGTCTTCTTTACTGAAGTAAAGAATGAGAGTACAATAGAGTTCAGTGCCGTTTCAGATGAGGGAGGACAATCGTTTTCTTTATGAGCAAGGCCTTATTTCTATTACAGCATATTGGATGACTGTCATTCATATTCCATTCAGCCAGTTCAATGTAACATCCATAGGTTTAGGCTACTACATGATTCTCACATTTTCCCTATACCCAGTGGCGGATTTAAGTATAGGCGACATGGGCAGCCGCCCAGGGCGGAATCTTGCCGGGGGTGGCACAGGGCGTCCGCAAACATTTTTCAGAAATGGTGACAAGTGCGCGATCGGTTTTCTATCGCTCATTTGCATGTCACGTCAATGACATCATGTCACCGTGTGGGACAATTAACCTTGTCGGAGTGGGCGCCCTGATTCTAGTTTGTGAGCTAGGCAGGCTAATGCCTGGGAAGGCCTCCCACTCAGAAGTAGGAGATGGGCAGGTTGACCTCAGGTCTCCTCACTGGAAGCCCGGGGGAGGGGGAGCGGGGGAATCTATCAAATAGTACTGTACAAAGTTAGAGGTGTGCTAACGCAATTAGTCAAATCAGTCACACTACGAAATGCTACCAAATAAACCACAATTCATTCATAATACTGTGAATATATAGTTTCACAGACATATTGTAGATTTTTTTTTCTGGTTTGTTTGAAATTGTTAACTTTTGGAGAGTCTGGCGTGCCCAAAGTAAAATGCCTCCCACTCAGGCCCAGAAAATAGGATATGCACATAATTAGTACTATTGGATAGGAAACACTCTGAAGTTTCTAAAAGTGTTAACATAATGTCTGTGAGTATAACAGAACAGAAATAGCAGGCAAAAACCAAAGAAAAATCTATCCGGAATTACTGTTTTTTGTCACATTGGCTCTGGTTGACAGTCTCCCTATTGAGTTCCATGGCAAGCAGCTCCGAGATTTCAGTACCTATGGCTTCCACTAGATGTCAACAGTCTATAGATAAAGCCTCAGAGAGATTGGAGGAAGCAGGAAGAATAGGTACAGGAAATGGCCAAGGTAGCTCAGATGTCAACAAGTTTTCTCGTGCGCGAGTCTAGCTGCGCGCCCCACTTTATTTTACTTATATAACGTTTAGGTGACCATCCGAGTGAAATATTATCGCTCATATTCATAAAAGGATAGCTAAGGATGCATTTTAACTGGTATTTGATTTGTTTAGGAAAAGTTTATTGGTATATTTGAACGCGTTCTCTTCACGGTTCTATGGGCGATTCGACGTTGGATTTTCGGAACATTACTCACCAACCAAACGGAGATTTATGGATATAATAAATGACTTTTTCTAACAAAAGAACCATGGATTGTCTTCGTTGGACACTTGTGAAGCCCTCAGCAGAAGTTCTTCAAAAGGTAAGGGATTTGTTTTCGCTGTGAAATGTGTTGTGTGAACCGCGATGGTTTATGAATTTATGCTAATGGAAAAATATTGGAGGTGCTACCCTCAAACAATCAAATGTTGTGCTTTCGCCATAAAGCCTTTTTGAAATCTGACAACGCTGTGATATTGCCAAGAAGCAGAGCTTTTGATGACTATGCAACACTTGTATATTGATGAATGTTTAATAATTCAACTTTTGGATTTTGAATTTGGCGCCTTGCATTTCACCGGGTAGTGTCGGGCTAGCGCCCCACCACTCCCTAAGTAGTTGTTGATTTTTTTTCTGGTTTGTGTGAAATTGTTAAGAATAATATAAAACCAGTCTGCACACCACCAAGTTGAATTGGTTTAGTCTGGACTCTTGGTTGACAGTGTTGGGGGATGGGTAATGTATTGATGCTCGAGTGCCAAATCAACACAAATGTGTCTATTTGTCTTTGTTACTTCTTTTTGTCATTTGAGTCCTATTTTTGTACATATTTTTATATTTATATAGTTTTAAATGTAATGATTATTTATTTGTGTTGTTCCAAATGTCTGAATAAAAATGACAGTTAGTGCAGAATGGTGCTTTTATCTTTGTTGCGGGGGGACCAGTTTTAAACAAACTAAGCTAGAACCGCCACTGCCTATACCCATCATGAGGTTGCTACAACGTAGGTGCACAGGTTGAGAGAAAAAAGTGACACATGGACAGACAGTGACACATTCAATGCACACTCTTGCCTGCATCTAGCTGATATAGGGTGTAATCATTAGTCCAACAGTTGCAAACTAGAGTTTCTATTGGACAAATGTAGGTATGTTTATCCCCGTTTCGTTCCGTTTGCTTCCATTTTTTCAACAGAATTGGCGGAATGAATACATCCCTGATCACGCGTAAACACAGTTCACTTTCATAGCAGCCAAGTTGTATTCCTTCTCGAATCTATGCGCTCTCCTCCTCTCACCTTTTCCCTTTGCTTGTGGACTTCAATGCACAACACATCAGCTGTGTGACCAGGTGAAAAAACCTTTCCAAGTCAAACCATATCATAACCACTACACACAGCCTGCATTGTTGTCACCAAATTAGCTAAAGTAACGTCATAGTCAACATAGCTAATAGAACTAACGTGTTAGTAAACCCGCTACAATCATGCAGTAACGTTAGTGTACAGTCAGTAAGCAGTTTAGCAGTTAAACCGGCAGGCCCCGGTGGCAATAAATTTGTAAAATCAAAAGCTTCCCTTGACTTGGAAAAGTTCCAGTATTGTGTTGGAAAGTCATAGCCATCTAGCTAACATAGCATCCCTCTGTTTGAGCAGGTTGTTTGAGTAGGCTAAATTAGCTAGCTGCATTATAAAGGGAATATGGTACTGGACTCAGGTTAAATGTAGTGCACTATAAAGGGAATATGGTACTGGGCTCAGGTTAAAAGTAGTGCATTATAAAGGGAATAGGGTACTGGACTCAGGTTAAAAGTAGTGCACTGTATGAATCTGTGAATCGGAAAAAAAAAAACTCTCTCTTGTTTAAAACTGTTCAACTATTGTCTTTCTCTCTCTTTGAGTCAAATACTCACCACATTTTATGCACTGCAGTACTAGATTCATTCTCGGATCCTTTGATTGGGTGGACAACATATCAGTTCATGCTGCAAGAGCTCTGATAGTAATTACTTCCGGAGGACGTCCTCCAACCTATGTAAGTATATGGAAGGGGTGAGAAGCATGAGTCTCCTAGGTTTAGTATTGAAGTCAATGTACCCAAAGGAGGACGGAAGCTAGCTGTCCTCCGGCTATACCATTGTGCTACCCTACAAAGTGCTGTTGAGGCTACTGTAGACGTTCAATGCAAAATAATGTGTTTTAATAAATTATTTGGTGACATGATTATATTTAGTATAGTTTTATCTAAAAAGGATAACTTTAAATGTTTTACTTTTTGTATTTTTTTTTTTCACTGAGGAGCCTCCATTGATAGTCTGCTACTCTCTGTTCTTAATCCAGCAACCAATTTTCTTTCACAGAGGGCCATTGTGTGTGTGTGTGTGTGTGGTCAGCGGCTATGGATACATACCACTGCAGCACTGACTGCATCGCCGACTATTATTGACTTATGCACGGTTCATTAAATGCAATCTCATCAACATACACACGCACACACAAACACAGAGAATGTGTGAGAATTTTCTTTGGTTACTGTCACTGCCGTGCATATTCTCCCCCAAGCCGACATCGTGACGGCTCAAGAAACTACACTGGACTTAGTGCAAACTGGAAACAGTCTTGGCCTGTAACAGAGATTGTCATACCAACCTTGTGCCATACCGGGATATTTGCTGTTTTCAAATGCCACTGATAGCATTGCTAACCTTTGGATTACAGGGTAACAAGTACATGTAAAATCCAATAGAGAATGCTACCTAAATGCTAACGAGCGCATTGTGAACATGTACAATTTCTGACCTAAACTATACAAGTATGAAAGTAACTCAAAAATGCTACTCACAGTTTGCTGAACGCACAAAACAAATATTAGCTAGCAGGGGATTATCTGCTGTTACCAAGCAAATTCTTGATTTTGGAAGAAGCTAACCACTTATCTAGATAGCTAACTTGCTATCCTCAGCGTACACAAATATTAAGTTAAGCTGAAAATAAACGCAGTTGACAGTGAGAGGATGTTTCTTTTCTTTTCTGGAGGATAAAACTGAAATCCTCGGCGTACACATCACGGACAAACTGAAATGGTCCACCCACACAGACAGCGTGGTGAAGAAGGCGCAACAGCGCCTCTTCAACCTCAGGAGGCTGAAGAAATTCACACAAAAAAAAAACACACAAACTGTACAGATGCACAATCGAGAGCATCCTGTCGGGCTGTACCACCGCCTGGTACGGCAACTGCTCCGCCCACAACCATAAGGCTCTCCAGAGGGTAGTGATGTCTGCACAACGTATCACCGGGGGTAAACTACCTGCCCTCCAGGACACCTACACCACCCGATGTCACAGAAAGGCCAAAAAGATCATCAAGGACAACAACCACCCGAGCCACTGCCTGTTCACCCTGCTATCATCCAGAAGGCGAGGTCAGTACAGGTGCATCAAAGCTGGGACCGAGAGACTGAAAAACAGCTTCTATCTCAAGGCCATCAGACTGTTAAGGGATCATTGGGGCGCTAGCGCCCCATTCCCGACACTACCCGGGGAAATGTAAGGCGCCAAATTCAAAATCCAAAAGTTGAATTATTAACAAAGCACAACATTTGATTGTTTGAGGATAGCACCTCTCATATTTATGCATTAGCATAAATCAATAACCAGCACGGGTCTCACAAAACACATATAAGAGCTAAAATAAATCGCTTACCTTTGATGATCTTCTGCTGAGGGCAATCCGAAGTGTCCGTTATGTTCAGAAAATCCACCGTAGAGTCGCCCGTTGTACAGTGAAGAGAAAGCGTTCAAATTATACCTATCAACTTTTCCCAAACAAATCAAACATAATTTATAATGTATCCTTAGGTATCCTTTTATGTATATTAACAATTATATTTCACACGGATAGTATCCTAAACGATATAAAAGGTAAATAAAGAGGAACGAGCACACGGTCTCGTGCACCGAAAACTGAACTGACTTCCTGGGTTCTCTTACCAATTCTTCTTCTATTCGGCTCTGTTCCATGATAAACGCATGAAACACTGTCTAAAGACTGTTGACATCTAGTGGAAGCCATAGGTACTGCAACCTGGGAGCTATTTTACTGAAAATCCCATAGGGAGCCATTCAAAGTGAGGGAATGTCACAAAAAAAATTATTCTGGACAGAAATTCCTCGGGTTTTCACCTGCTATATCAGTGCTGTTATACTCATTATTTTAACAGTTTTAGAAACTTCAGAGTGTTTCCTATCCAATAGAACTAATTATGTGCATTTCCTAGTTTCTGGGCCTGAGTGGCAGGCATTTCACTTTGGGCATGCCAGACTCTCCAAAACCGACAACTCTGCTGCCGCTCCCTAATAGGTTAAACAGCCATCACTAACATTGAGTGGCTGCTGCCAACATACTGACTCAAATCTCTAGCCACTTTAATAATAAAAAATTGGATGTAATAAATGTATCACTAGCCACTTTAAAACAATGCCACTTTATATAATGTTACTCATCTCATCTACATTACTCATCTCGTATGTATATACTGTACTCTATACCATCTACTGCATCTTGCCTATGCCATTCAGCCATCGCTCATCCAAATTTGTATATGTACATACCCGTATTCATTCCTTTACTCTTGTGTGTATAAGGTAGTTGTTGTGAAATTGTTAGATCACTTGTTAGATACTACTGCATGGTCGGAACTAGAAACACAAGCATTTCGCTACACTCGCATTAACATCTGCTATGTATGTGACAAATAAAATTTGATTTATCTACTAAATTAGAAAACCAAATGCACAAATGCATTTAGCACATTTTAGACAGTTAACTTAATAGTTATAAGATATCTAGCTGGCAAACATTTAGTTGTGTTCCATAGTGTAATTAAATCACCTGGCTCATGCTGCACAACAATGAGTGACTCACAAGGCTCCGGTCTCTCCTCCCCACCTATAGGTAGAAACTCAAACAGGAAGCACCCGTGGTAAGGACTGTTCAATGTTGGTCTGAACCATCACAATCTATGATTCAAGACCCTTTTCGATCATGTGGACAATAGTATCGACGTACAGTGCATTCGGATAGTATTCAGACCCCTTCTGTTATTCCACATTTTGTAACTTTACAGCCTTATTCTAAAATGGATTACATAAAACATTTTCCCCATCAAAAACAGGTTTTTAGAATTTTTTGCAAATGTATTAAATATAAAAAACGGAAATTACCTTATTTACATAAGTATTCAGACCCTTTGCTATAAATATTTGTATGAACATAACAAGATTCAACAACTGAGACATAAATTGAACAAGTTCCACAGACATGTGACTAACAGAAATGGAATAATGTGTCCCTGAACAAAGGCGGGGTCAAAATCCAAAGTAGCAGTCAGTATCTGGTGTGGCCACCAGCTGCATTAAGTACTGCAGTGCATCTCCTCCTCATGGACTGCACCAGATTTGCCAGTCCTTGCTGTGAGATGTTACCCCACTCTTCAACCAAGGCACCTGCAAGTTCCCTCATCCTCCGATCCAACAGGTCCCAGACGTGCTCAATGGGATTGAGATCCGGGCTTTTCGCTGGCCATGACAGAACACTGACATTCCTGTCTTGCAGGAAATCACACACAGAACGAGCAGTAAGGCTGGTGGCATTGTCATGCTGGAGGGTCGTGTCAGGATGAGCCTGCAGGAAGGGTACCACTTGAGGGAGGAGGATGTCTTCCCTGTAACGCACAGCGTTGAGATTGCTTGCAATGACAACAAGCTCAGTCCGATGATGCTGTAACACACCGCCCCAGACCATGATGGACCCTCCACCTCCAAATTGATCCCGCTCCCACTCCAGAGTACAGGCCTCGGTGTAATGCTCATTCCTTCGACAATAAACCCGAATCCGGCCATCACCCCTGGTTGGACAAAAACGCGACTAGTCAGTGAAGAGCACTTTTTGCCAGTCCAGTCTGGTCCAGCGACGGTGGATTTGATAAGGAAGGTAAGGCAATAAATAGGCCATGGTGGCGAAGTAATTACAATATAGCAATTAAACACTGGAATGGTAAATCTGCAGTAGATGAAAGTGCAATGTAGAAAAACTGGGGTGCAAAGGAACAAGATAAATAAATACGGTAGGGGATGAGGTAGTTGGTTGGGCTATTTACAGATGGGCTATATACAGGTGCAGGGGTCTGTGAGCTGCTCTGACAGCTGGTGCTTAAAGCTGGTGAGGGAGATAAGTGTCTCCAGTTTCAGAGATTTTTGTAGTTTGTTCCAGTCATTGGCAGCAGAGAACTGGAAGGAAAGTTGGCCAAAGGAGGAATTGGCTTTGGGGGTGACCAGTGAGATATACCTGCTGGAGCGCGTGCTACGGGTTGGTGCTGCTATGGTGACCAGCGAGCTGAGATGAGGCGGGGCTTTACCTAGCAGGGACTTGTAGATGACCTGGAGCCAGTGGGTATGGCGACGAGTGTAAAGCGAGGGCCAGCCAACGAGAGCGTACAGGTCGCAGTGGTGGGTGGTATGTGGGGCTTTGGTGACAAAACGGATGGCACTGTGATAGACTACTCAACAAATTGGATGCAGAGTATTGGAGGCTATTTTGTAAATGACATCACCGAAGTCGAGGATCGGTAGGATAGTCAGTTTTACGAGGGTATGTTTGGCAGCATGAGTGAAGGATGCTTTGTTGCGAAATAGGAAGCCAATTCTAGATTTAATTTTGGATTGGAGATGATTGATGTGAGTCTGGAAGGAGAGTTTACAGTCTAACCAGACACCTAGATATTTGTAGTTGTCCACATAATCTAAGACAGAACCGTCCAGAGTAGTGATGCTGGACGGGCGGGCAGGTGCAGGCCGCGATCGCTTGAAGCATGCATTTAGTTTTATTTGCGTTTAAGAGCAGTTGGAGGCCACGGAAGGAGTGTTGTATGGCATTGAAGCTCGTCTGGAGGGTAGTTAACACAGTGGCCAAAGAAGGGCCAGAAGTATACAGAATGGTGTCGTCTGCATAGAGGTGGATCAGAGAATCACCGGCAGCAAGAGCCCCATCATTGATGTATACAGAGAAGAGAGTCGGCCCAAAAATTGAAACCTGTGGCACCCCCATAGAGACTGCCAGAGACCCAGACAACAGGCCCTCCGATTTAAAACACTGAACTCTGTCTGCAAAGTAGTTAGTGAACCAGGCGAGTCAATCATTAGAGAAACCAAGGCTGTTGAGTCTGCCGATAAGGATGTGGTGATTGACAGAGTCGAAAGCCTTGGCCAGGTCAATGAATATGGCTGCACAGTAATGTCTCTTATTGATGGCGGTTATGATATCGTTTAGTACCTTGAGCGTGGCTGAGGTGCACCCGTGACCAGCTCGGAAACCAGATTGCACAGCGGAGAAGGGACAGTGGGATTCGAAGTGGTCAATGATCTGTTTATTAACTAGGCTTTCGAAGACTTTAGAGAGGCAGGGCATGATGGATATAGGTCTATAGCAATTTGGGTCTAGGGTGTCACCCCCTTTGAAGAGGGGGATGACCGCAGCAGCTTTCCAGTCTTTTGGGATCTCGGACGACACTAAAGAGAGGTTGAGCAGACTGGTAATAGGAGTTGCAACAATGACGGCCGATAGTTTATCAGATTATCTAGTCCAGCTGATTTGTACGGGTCCAGGTTTTGCAGCTCTTTCAGAACATCTGCTATCTGGATTTGGGTGAAGGAGAAGCTGGGGACAAGTAGCTGCGGGGGGGAGCTGTTGGCCGGGGTTGGGGTAGCCAGGAGGAAAGCATGGCCAGCCGTAGAGAAATGCTTGTTAAAATCTTTGATTATCATGGATTTATCGGTGGTGTCCGTGTTACCTAGCCTCAGTGCAGTGGGCAGCTGGGAGGAGGTGCTATTGTTCTCCATGGACTTTACAGTGTCCCAAAACTTTTTGGAGTTAGAGCTACAGGATGCAAATTTCTGTTTGAAAAAGCTAGCCTTTGCTTTCCTGACTGATTGCGTGTATTGGTTCCTGACTAGCAGTCCGCCACAGGATGTTCTTGTGCTGGGAGAACATGACTTTAAATAGAGCCATGAGGAAACTTGTAGGAAACGTTATGCTGAAATTCCCACAGAAGAACGTTGTTTCTTAACGTTCTCTGAACTACGAGATTATTCCCAATGTCAAACCAGCTGGAGAACGTTCCTATAACATGACCAACATTGAAATTAAATGTAACCATGTTTGCACTTTGAGGAAACGTTCTGTTAAGTGCTAGCTGGGTTTTCAACTGTACATGTCATACATCAAATATGCCATCCCAGAAAACAGTTTGGTCATCCTGAATGCACCCAAACCAGTCAGTCTTTCACAGATCTGAGGGGCCTGTAGGCAGGAAGTAAGCAGGGAGTAGGCAGGGCTACATTCAAATGATCTGGGAACATGAGGAGTCAACCTCATGTTCCCAGGAGTCTGCACTACAAAACAACCGCAGAACCACTTCCTATCTGTGTCCCAAATGGCACCCAATCTTCCCTATAAAGTGAACCACTATTGACCAGGGCCCATAGACCCCATAGGGCTCTGGTCAAAAGTAGTGCACTATGTAGGGAATGGGGTGCTCAGTCTGGTCTGTGTGATGATGTCACTTGCTAGGCCACAATGGATGCAATAGGCTGCTCTATGTTGTGTGTTACATTGCAGAATGCTTTAAAGACCTGAATGCTGCCAAACGCTGCGATCCTGAATGTTATTTAGAGAGAGTTTGGCCAGACAGTCTTACCTGAGGCTCCATTGCCAACCTGCAGGTGGATGGGAGAGGCCTGGTTGGTCCTGTCGGACTCGCTCTGACCCAAAAGGCACACACACACCACATACACCGTCACCAGCCACACACACCACATCCTCCTGAGAAAGAGATACAGAGAGAGAGAGAAAGAGAGCCCCAGGACAGCAACACAATTAGACCCAACCAAATCATGAGAAAACAAAAAGATCATTACTTGACACATTGGAAAGAATCAACAAAAAAACTGAGCAAACTAGAATGATATTTGGCCCTAAACCGAGAATACACAGTGGCAGAATACCTGACCACTGTGACTGACCCAAACTTAAGAACATCTTTGACTATGTACAGACTCAGTGAGCATAGCCTTGCTATTGAGAAAGGCTATGGTGACCTATCTTCTCTTGAGAGCCAGGTCTGCCTATGTGCCCACAAAATGAAGTGGAAACTGAGCTGTACTTCCTAACCTCCTGCCAAATGGATGACCACATTAGAGACACCCATCTCCCTTAGATTGCACAGACCCACAAAGAATTCGAATAACAAACCCAATTTTGATAAACTCCCATATCTATTGCGTGAAACACCAGTGTGCCATCAAAGCAGCAAGATTTGTGACCTGTTGCCACAAGAAAAGGGCAACCGGTGAAGAACAAACACCCTTGTAAATACAACCCATATATTTGTTTATTTATTTTCCCTTTTGTACTTTAACTATTTGCACATAATATGTCATTATTCTTTTGGAACTTTCTATTTCACTTGCTTTGGCAATGTAAATATATGTTTCCCATGCCAATAAAGCACCTTGAATTTAATTGAATTGAGAGAAATAATATTATCTATCTCTACATCCAGGGCTTTAAATTATTATTTTTAATTGGTAGCACTTGTGCTCCCAAATTAGAAAAGTTGGGAGCGCCACATAAAATGTATGAGCATCAGCAAATAAGATTTTTTCAATCAATTGTGATACAGCCTACTGTATATTGGGCCTATATGAATTATATCTACTTTTGAAGCACATGTGCCCTAGAAACTAATCAAATAAGATGTTTTTTGTCACATGCTTCGCAAACAACAGGTGTGGACTAACAGTGAAATATATATTTACGGGCCCTTCCCAACAATAAAAAAATAGAGAAATAATCACGAGGAATAAATACACAAAGAGTAACAATAACTTGGCTATATGCACGGCGTAAGTACCGGGTAAGAGCTAATTGAGGCAGATACACTACCGGTCCAAAGTTTTAGAACACCTACTCATTCAATGGTTTTTCTGGTGATTGGTGGTTATGGGCAAGCAAGCGAGTCGCTTGCGCGATGTGTAGCCTATGATCGAAGGCGAAGACGGAATGGAGCTTACCTGCCCACACTCAATACAAAATATACACATACATACGACAGCATACAAACGCACACAAACATTAACATCACACCTGCCCAAGTGCAAATACAAGTCACTGGGAAGGTGAGTCCAAGTCACCAGTGGTTGAGAAGGCGAGTCCAAGTCCGAGCCACCAATGGTCAAGTCTAGACACAAGTCATGAAAATCGTGTTAGTCCCCTTCTGTTCTCCCTGTTCACCCACGACTGCATGTCCGCTCACAACTCCAACACCATCATTAAATTTGCTGACAACACAATGGTTGTTGGCCTGATCACTGATGACGAGGGAGGAGGTGAGTGACCTGGTATTGTGGTGCCAGCAATCTCCCCCTCAAACTCAGCAAGACAAAGGAGCTGATCGTGGACTACAGGAAACAGAGGGCCAAGCATGCCCCCATCCACATCGATGGAGCTGTAGTGGAGTGGTTTGAGAGATTCAAGTTCCTCTGTGTCCACATCACCAAGGACTTATCATGGTCCACATACACCAAAACAGTTGTACAACAACGTCTCTTCCCCCTCAGCAGGCTGAACATATTCGGCATGGGATTTCAGATCCTCAGAAAGTTCTACAGTTGCACCATTGAGAGCATCTTGACTGGCTGCTTCACTGCTTGGTATGGCAACTGCTTGGCATTCGACCGCAAGGCTCCACAGAGGGTAGTGCGTACGGCCCCTGCCAACAAGGACCTCTATACCAGGCAGTGTCAGAGAAAGGCCCTAAAAATTGTCAACGAGTCCAGCCACCCAAGTCATAGACTGTTCTCTCAGCTACCACATGACAAGCGGTACCGATTCACCAAGTCTGGAACCAACAGGACCCTGAACAGCTTCTACTATGGATGTTCTCTTGATAAGTGGACCATTTTCCTGACCTGCTAAGTATTTGAAATGTAACTACTTTTGGGAGTCATGGAAAATGTATGGAGTAAAGAGTAGATAATTTGTTTAAGGAATGTAGTGAAGTAAAAGTAAAAGTTGTCAAAAATATGAATAGTAAAGTACAGACACCAAAAAAAACTACTTAAGTATTATTACACCACTGTTAAATTATTAGTGGATCTTATGGTTGAAAGCTTATATGTAGCCTAGATGTAATTTATAAATCCTGAATTCATTAGATTATTCCCGACTGTTTGAAATGCAGTGTACTGACCTTTAATTCGTTTTCTGTTCCTAAACAAACCACACAGAAACGAAACACATCCATTCTGAAACAATGACAACAATCGTAGCCTATCAATGTTGTTATGCTGAAGAAAACAAAAATAACCGCTTACTTTGAAAGTGAAAGTAGGCCTTTAACTATGGATATTCGATAAAATAATAAATGCCCGCCTTGGCATTGTAAAGGGTGTTGGAAACAATATTAGATGTTGCAGAACTTGTGGTCAAGTATTTCGGTTTCTCACTTTAGTTCCGCTATATTTTACAACCAACCCAGCTAGCACATAATGTTCTGAGAACCATGTTTTGTGGTTGGGAATTTCAGTAGGCCTACTTCAGTTTGTTTCCTACAGGTTTCCTCATGGTTTTATATAAGTCATGTTCTCAGAATGTTCAGAGAACATTAAGAAACAGCATTCTTCTGTGGGAATTTCAGTACTTCATCATAGTTTTTTGCATGTTTCCTCATGTTTCTATTTAAAGTCATGTTCTCAGAACATTCAGAAAACGTTCCATGAAAACCTTACTAACGTAAAAAAAAAAAAATGTTAGGTGTGTTCAGGTGTGTGGGCTGCACACACTAATTGGCCACACCTGATGTTAATGAGTGCTTGTTTCCAATGAAATGGGTTCTGTTTGAATAGACAAAAATGTACAGCTTTGTATGAATAAAAAGACACACTAGCTCCTTCCTTTTGGCACAGTGGACAAATTCCATGGTTAAAGAACAGAAGATCATAGGTTCGAATCTCACTAGATTGCCACCTATAAAAAAGAAAATAAATGTGTTTGTGTGACTAATACCTATTAATTTCCATGTGTCCTATCAGTGCTCGGAGTGCAAAACAATTAAACTAGGCTAGCAGTGTTATTGGAAGTATTATTGAAACATTCAGTGAAACTTTTATGGAAGTTATAAAAAAATATATATATATATATATAATTTCCATTCTATAGTAAACCATATTAAAACGTTCTCAGAGCCTCAATGCAACCTAAAAATGAATGATCCCAGAACAGGGCGAAACGTTCACTTCCATCCATTCACAGAACATTTCAAAGTTAAGTTTTACCGGTCAGGAAACGTATGGCTTAGTTCCCCGAACCAATGGGGAAACCAAAACATACGTTCCAACAACTTCCAAGGAACCAAATGTGCTAGCTGGGAAGTGACACAAACGAGGCCAGACAATGAGCATATGACAGTAAATAAGCGATGCCAATGTAAACAAAGTGACAACCTTCGATGTCTACCTAATAATAACTCGGTATTCAATATCAAAGCGCAACTTTCCATCTCCATTTTACTACGTCGTCGTTGGGAAACTCACCTTTACAACTTGGGATATCCTATGAGATGTGCCGCTGTCTTACGATCCCCTACACAGTAAAGTCCTCTGGACTTTGTGTGTACTGTGACTAGATATTGTCCGGTCCTTTTGTGTAGTCCATTTGAAATCAGTTTTAATGTAGGTCCACTCGAAGTGCGATGTCTGATGTCGCCGTTGTCTTAGCGCGGAGAGTAGGCGCTGCACTGTGTGGGTAGACTAAACTATACCTAATCGAGATCAGTTTACTTCGAACAGCTCCTTCCCCTCTCAGCAGAATAAACATTGAAATCATCTCTAACTTGTCCCCTGGATATGATCTGTGGATAATATACTGTCGTACACAGAGTGCGCTCAACAGGCGGAACGCGGGAGCCACCTCCAGGATGGAGCAGAAAAGCGCACTTCATTCTGGAGTTCTTTTTTCTGTCCGAAATGTCACTAAACTCAGACGTCAAAACCCCTTCCTGCACTTAACCCCTCTAGTAGGCCTAGAAACATAACTTGTATCTGTTAAATGTAGGGGCCTATGTCTATCCTATTTAACTATAATGAACACACACTTTATTTATGTTGTTTTCTTTGTGGCTAACCATGCGCAAAACTGCTAGAAATGCATAAAGATGGTATTTAACGAATTCGTTTAAAAATATGTATATATATATATATATATTGTGTGAGCAATTACCTACAAAATAGAATCTTTATGATCACTTTTATTAGTATGTACACAACAATTGTAGGCCTAGGCTACTGTAGCTATGGTTCTGTCAGAGTCGCATCCTCAGCTCAGCGGCTATTCGCCAACAAATAAACTTCCTCAAACTTTGCCAAAGTCGTTTCATACACTTCCTCTCCCCTCCGCAAATGAACCGACTTCCTTCATTACACAACCCCGCCCGACTGACAACACAAGACAACGAAGATCCATCTGCCCAATTCTGCCACAGAGAAGGAGAGGAAGGACTATGTTAGGTGAGTTTTGACCCAAGACTCCTTACCTATTATACCGTATCAGAAACGAACAGGCTGGGACTACTAGAACTTTTAAAACTGGGTAGCCTAATGCTGCGAGATATTCTACAACAAGTTTTGTCTGGCTTCCCATAAACTCTACAGGGTTTGACTCTGTCCAGCTTTCTGTCTGGAGTTTTCTATAGGCTAGCGTCAGTTATTATTTGTCTATGCCATGGGATTATAGGTTACTGTGTTTTACTCATAAGTACTTGATTGAGGGACCAACTACTCCCTAAGAATGTTGACATGTCTTCTACACTCACTTGTTTAGGGGTGTTGTGTGTGTGTGTGTGTGTGTGTGTGTGTGTGTGCGTGCGTGCGTGCGAGTGCATGTGTGTGTGGTTTTCAATCATCTGTATCTCCTATCACCAGAAACAGATGTGAAATCATTCATAAAACTGTCACTCAGACAATCACACAGTTTGATGGTTTCATGTTATGTAGAAATAGAATTGAGAGTGAAATGACTGACTTTCCACCAAAATGTCCATAAATACTTTTCCTTGCACCACCCACCCTCCAATATATATTCTCTCTGTATACTCCAATAATACAGGGAGATATACAGGAGGACATACCTGTTATTTTTTATTTGTTTATTTCACCTTTATTTAACCAGGTAGGCCAGTTGAGAACAAGTTCTCATTTACAACTGCGACCTGGCCAAGATAAAGCAAAGCAGTTCGACACATACAACAACACAGAGTTACACATGGAATAAACAAGCGTACTGTCAATAACACAATAGAAAAAAAGAAAGTCTATATACAGTGTGTGCAAATGGCATGAGGAGGTCGACAATAAATAGGCCATAGTAGCGAAGTAATTACAGTTTGGCAAATGAACACTGGAGTGATAGATGAGCAGATGATGATGTGCAAGTAGAAATACTGTTGTGCAAAAGAGCAGAAAAGTAAATAAAAACAATATGGGGATGAGGTAGGTAGATTGGGTGGGCTATTTACAGATGGGCTATGGACAGCTGCAGCTATCGGTTAGCTGCTCAGATAGCTGATGTTTAAAGTCAGTGAGGGAAATATAAGTCTCCAGCTTCAGCGATTTTTGCAATTCGTTCCAGTCACTGGCAGCAGAGAACTGGAAGGAAAGGCAGCCAAAGAGGTGTTGGCTTTGGGGATGACCAGTGAGATATACCTGCTGGAGCGCGTGCTACGGTGGGTGTTGTTATGGTGACCAGTGAGCTGAGATAAGGCGGGGCTTTACCTAGCAGGGACTTGTAGATGACCTGGAGCCAGTGGGATTGGCGACGAGTATGAAGCGAGGGCCAGCCAACGAGAGCATACAGGTCGCAGTGGTGGGTAGTATATGGGGCTTTGGTGGCAAAACGGATGGCACTGTGATAGACTGCATCCAGTTTGCTGAGTAGAGTGTTGGAGACTATTTTCTGGGCGGCAGGGTAGCCTAGTGGTTAGAGCGTTGGACAAGTAACCGAAAGATTGCAAGTTCAAATCCCCAAGCTGACAAGGTACAAATCTGTCGTTCTGCCCCTGAACAGGCAGTTAATCCACTGTTCCTAGGCCGTCATTGAAAATAAGAATTTGTTCTTAACTGACTTGCCTAGTAAAATAAAATGTTGTAAATAACATCGCCAAAGTCAAGGATCGGTAGGATAGTCAGTTTTACGAGGTTATGTTTGGCAGCGTGAGTGAAGGATACTTTGTTACGAAATAAGAAGCCATTCTAGATTTAATTTTGGATTGGAGATGTTTAATATGAGTCTGGAAGGAGAGTTTACAGTCTAGCCAGACACCTAGGTATGTAGTTGTCCACATATTCTAAGTCCGAACCTTCCAGAGTAGTGATGCTAGTCTGGCGGGAGGGTGCAGGCAGTGATCGGTTGAAGAGCATGCATTTAGTTTTACTAGCATTTAAGAGCAGTTGGAGGCCATGGAAGGAGTGTTGTATGGCGTTGAAGCTCATTTGGAGGTTAGTTAACACAGTGTCCAAAGAAGGGCCAGAAGTATACAGAATGGTGTCGTCTGTGTATAGGTGGATCAGGGAATCACCCGCAGCAAGAGCGACATTGTTGATATATACAGAGAAACATACATTTCAGTATGGTGGTGGTGGTATTTTCATACTTTACTAGTGTTTTCTCTCCTCGGACAGTTAGGTGTGGTTTGATACCTGAAACCTTTTGTGGGGAAGGAAGGAGTGAGGGAGGTAAGGAGGGAGGAAAGGAAGAAGGGAAAATTGAGTTCTGTGTTTGGACAGCTGGTTGTCTGACAGCTCAGTCCTCAATGATTTTAATAGCCACCAAGGTGTTCATAACACGTTATAACACACTTATAACATATACACCAACTAGTTGATGTCTGCCTGGGCCATATACAAGATAAAGTACATACTTGAATGATATATAACCATTGTATATACAGTTGAAGTCGGAAGTTTACATACACTTATGTTGGAGTCATTAAAACTCGTTTTTCAACCACTCCACACATTTCTTGTGAACAAACTATAGTTTTGGCAAGTCGGTTAGGACATCTACTTTGTGCACGACACAAGTAATTTTTCCAACAATTGTTTTACAGACAGATTATTTCAATTATAATTCACTGTATCACAATTCCAGTTGGTCAGAAGTTTACATACACTAAGTTGACTGTGCCTTTAAACAGCTTGGAAAATTCCCGGAAATGATGTCATGGCTTTAGAAGCTTCTGATAGGCTAATTTACATCATTTGAGTCAATTGGCGGTGTACCTGTGGGTGTATTTCAAGGCCTAATTGTAGACCTCCACAAGTCTGGTTAATCTTTGGGAGCAATTTCCAAACAATAGTACGCAAGTATAAACACCATGGGACCACGCAGCCGTCATACCGCTCAGGAAGGAGACGCGTTCTGTCTCCAAGTGTCATGATTTCCTCTTGGGACAGACCAATGCGCAGCGAGGTATCCAGAATATCCAGACCAGGACTCATAGGCACTATATTAGGGTGCCATTTGGGACGCATACTTTGTCACTGCTTGTTATGTGTTGCTGCTGTGAATACAAGCCTTTCAGTTCAGCCCTTAAAGGAACAATCTGTAACTTTCATATCCAGTCTAAAGTGCTGCCTCTCTCATTCTCTTTCTCTCTGAATGTTTATTCTCCTCTGTGTCTCTCTTCTTTCCACTCTGCATCCTCTATCTCTCTTTCCTTCCCTCTCACTCTGACTGTAGCTTAGTGCTGCTGGGGACTGTTAGAGTGTGTAACATGCTGACTAGAGCAGGTACGTGCGTTGGTCCTTGTGCGCCATTCCGTACATGTTGATTTTGTCCATCCACACCAGACGTGATCAAGACACGCAGGATGAAATATAAAAATGAACTCTGAACCAACTACACTATAAATACAAAAGTATGTGGACACCCCTTCAAATGAGTGGATTCGGCTATTTCAACCCCACCCGTTACTGACAGGTGTATAAAATCGAGCACAAGTGTGTTCTCTACTCCGACAATTAATCCACAGATAAAAGGGGAAACCTAGTTAGTTTCTAGTAATCTCTCCTCCTTCAGTCTTCTTCTTCTTCTTCTTGTTCTTCTTCTGTGGACTTTACATGGCAGTTGGCAACCAACTTTAAGATGAATTACCACCACCAACTGGTTTGGAGTGTGGACCTCAGATTTGCTTTCAATCACCCATGTGGGTATATGCTCCTAAAAACCAGTGAGGAGATGGCAGAGCCGGGACTTGCAGTTTGGATGAAATTATTGAATAATATCAGGAATTAAGGTAAGACCCAAGTGCAGACTGTGTGAAGTAACAAAGTTTATTAATCCAACAGGGGCAGGCAAACAACAGGTCAAGGCAGGCAGAGGTCGGTAATCCAGAGGTGGAGCAAAGGTACAGGACGGCAGGCAGGCTCAGGGTCAGGCAAGAGTCAAAAACCAGGAAGACGAGAAAAAGAGAGACTAGGGAAAACAGGAGCTGAGACAAAACACTGGTAGGTTTGAACAAACAAGACGAACTGGCAAACAGACAGACAGAAACACAGGTATAAATCCCCAGGTGGGTGGTGGCGACAAGCACAAGGACAGGTGAAACAGATCAGGGCGTGACAGAATAACATGTATGTGTACATTTATTTTGCATCGCTCGCGCACGCAACACAGTCAGTGTGGTCAGCATGCTGACTAGACCAGGTAGGAACATGCGTCATCGTGTGGATGTTGATTTTGTCCATCCACACCAGACGCGATCAGGACACGGAGGTTGAAATATCAAAACGAACTCTGAACAACCTAAACTCAGCAAAAAAATAAACGTCCTCTGTGTTTATTTTCAGAAAACCTAACACGTGTAAATATTTGTATGAACATAACAAGATTCAACAACTGAGACATGCACTGAACAAGTTCCACAGACGTGTGACTAACAGAAATGGAATAATGTGTTCCTGAACAAAGGCGGGGTCAAAATCAAAAGTAACAGTCAGTATCTGGTGTGGCCACCAGCTGCATTAAGTACTGCAGTCCATCTCCTCCTCATGGACTGCACCAGATTTGCCAGTTCTTGCTGTGAGATGTTACCCCACTCTTCAACCAAGGCACCTGCAAGTTCCCTCACCTTCCGATCCAACAGGTCCCAGACGTGCTCAATGGGATTGAGATCCAGGCTCTTCGCTGGCCATGGCAGAACACTGACATTCCTGTCTTGCAGGAAATCACACACAGAACGAGCAGTAAGGCTGGTGGCATTGTCATGCTGGAGGGTCATGTCAGGATGAGCCTGCAGGAAGAGTATTACATGAGGGAGGAGGATGTCTTCCCTGTAACGCACAGCGTTGAGATTGCCTGCAATGACAACAAGCTTAGTCCGATGATGCTGTGACACACCGCCCCAGACCATGACGGACCCTCCACCTCCAAATCGATCCCGCTCCAGAGTACAGTCCTCGGTGTAATGCTCATTCCTTCGACGATAGACCCGAACCTGACCATCACCCCTGGTGAGACAAAACCGCAACTTGTCAGTGAAGAGCACTTTTTGCCAGGCCTGTCTGGTCCAGTGACGGTGGGTTTGTGCCCATAGGCGACGTTGTTGCCGGTGATGGCTGGTGAGGACCTGCCTTACAACAGGCCTACAAGCCCTCAGTCCAGCCTCTCTCAGACTATTGCGGACAGTCTGATCACTGATGGAGGGATTGTGCGTTCCTGGTGTAACTCGGGCAGTTGTTGTTGTTGCCATCCTATACTTGTCCCGCAGGTGTGATGTTCGGATGTACCGATCCTGTGCAGGTGTTGTTACACGTGGTCTGCCACTGCGACGACGATCTACTGTCCGTCCTGTCTCCCTGTAACGCTGTCTTAGGCGTCTCACAGTACAGACATTGCAATTTATTTCCCTGGCCACATCTGCAGTCCTCATGCCTCCTTGCAGCATGCCTAAAGCACGTTCACACAGATGAGCAGGGACACTGGGCATCTTTCTTTTGGTGTTTTTCAGAGTCAGTAGAAAGGCCTCTTTAGTGTCCTAAGTTTTCATAACTGTGACCTTAATTGCCTACCATCTGTAAGCTGTTAGTGTCTTAAGGTGCATGTTCATTAATTGTTCATGGTTCATTGAACAAGCATGGGAAACAGTGTTTAAACCCTTTACAATAAAGATCTGTGAAGTTATTTAGATTTTTACTAATTAAGACAGGGTCCTGAAAAAGGGACGTTTCTTTTTTTGCTGTGTTTATTTTAATTTGGCGACAGGTCGAAACGTTCATGGCCATTTAGCTAGCTTGCTGTTGCTAGCTAATTTGTCCTGGGATATAAACATTGCGTTATTTTACCTGAAATGCACAAGGTCTTCTACTCCAGCAATTAATCCACAGATTCTCTCCTCCTTCAGGCTTCTTTTTCATCTGCTTCTTTTTTGGACTTCATATGGCGGTTGGCAACCAACTTTAACTTCTTTGGGAGCAGCGCACGAGGTGACCGTTTTGGAGAGCCTGGCGTGCCCAAAGTAAAATGCCTCCCATTCAGGCCCAGAAAATAGGATATGCACATATTTAGTACCATTGGATAGGAAACACTCTGAATTTTCTAAAAGTGTTAACATTTTGTCTGTGAGTATAACAGAACGGATATGGCAGGCGAAAACCCGAGGAATTTCTGTCCTGGAAAAAGTGGTTTTGACACATTGCCTCATTTAGAACCCCTCCCTTATGAAAATGCCCATATAAGGGCATATGAATGCAGTACCTATTGCTTCCTCTGGATGTCAACAGTCTCGAGAAAGTGTTCTGATTCTTTTTAGATGCTTTTAGAGCATAGAAGAAGACGAATAAGGAAGTGGCCACACAGATGTCAATAGAAGAAAACGCGCGTTCACGGCTGGCGCGCTCTTTGGTTTTTTCCTTTCTTATCGCCCAGGTTATATTCCGGTTGAAATATTATACTATTTATACATAAAAGTGTTCCTAAGGATACATTTAAAATTATGTTTGATTGTTCTTGGACAAGTTTATAGGTATAAGTTGAACGAGTTCTCTTCACGTTTCAATGGAGGAGTCGACGCTATATTTTCTCATTATAACGCGCCAACCAAACTGAGATTTATGGATATAATACATACATTTTTCTAACAAAAGAACCATGGATTGTCTTCATTGGACACTTGGGAAGCCCTCAGCAGAAGTTCTTCAAAAGGTAATTGATTTGTTTTCGCTGTGAAATGTGTTTTCTGTGAACCATGAAGGCTTATGAATTTATGGTAATGGGAAAAATATGTGGGGTGCTATCCTCAAACAATCAAATGTGGTGCTTTCGCCCTAAAGCCTTTTTGAAATCTGACAACGCTGTGATATTGCCAAGAAGCAGAGCTTTTGATGACTATGAAACACTTGTATATTGATACATGTTTAATAATTCAACTTGAATTTGGCGCCTTGCATTTCACCGGGTAGTGTCGGGAGTGGGGCGCTAGCGCCCTACCACCCCGTAAGAAGTTAAGGTGCATTACCACCACCAACTGGACTGGAGTCTGGACCTCAGTTCAGGTTTCAATCACCCATGTGGTTATATGCTCCTAAAAACCAATGAGGAGATTGGAGAGACGGGACTTGCAGCGAATCAAGCATAAAAAATAGAACCAAGTTCTATTTTAGCGTCTGGCTACGCAGACGCTCATTGACACGCGCGAACAGTGTGGATGAAATGATTGAATAACATGTATGTGTACATTTATTTTGCAACGCTCACGCACCCAACGCGGGCAGTGTGGTCAGCATGTAAGGGAAGAAGTGGAGTGGTAAAGTAACGTCCTGTCTTACTTCTCCTTTCATAAAGTTGTAATCTGCGGTGAGGAGGACGTGTGAGCTTCTGAGTGAGCTTCTATAACATGGCACCCTATTCCTTATATGGGTCATTCTACAGAAGTGGTGCACATTAGGGGTTGATTTTTTTTTTCATTTATATCCTATTTTTCCCAAACTTTCAGAACAACATATGTCAGGTAGACAAATATATTACTCACAAACTTTGTTGGTATTTGAAATATTTCCTTACCACCCCACCAAATTTGTCACTACCGAAATGTTGTGAAAAAGTTGTAATAAAGGGAGAACCATGCACAGTAGTGATCATTAACCTTCTATTACAGATTCATTGTAGAAATTGTATTTGAATACTAAATTAACAAAATAGTAAAAACATAATTTTTTACCTGATTTTCAAAACCTTTACATTTCATTTCGAGAATTATAATCTCTATTGTTCTCTGTAAAATGTTCAATGTTGATTGTAAGAATCTGAAACTTGTTGGTTGATTGACTTAATTATGCATCTAATTAATTATATTGTTAAGACGTAATGGTTGGAACCGGTAAATGGAAATAGAACCAAAAACAGACAAGGAACAGACACGGAACAGGGAGCGAAAATAATTATTTTAAAAGCTTGTAAACTGGATAATATCATTATTTTACATTTCAGAAATGTTTTTCTAGTCCCACAAAAAAACGCCATTGGACTCTAGACCCAAGCGTTGGCTGGAGTGGTGGAAACGTGTTCTCTGGAGTGATGAATCACGCTTCACCACCTAGCAGTCCGACGGACTAATCTGGGTTTGGCGGATTCCAGGAGAACGCTTCCTGTCCGAATGCAGAGTGCCAACTGTAAAGTTTGGTGGAGAAGGAATAATGGTTTGGGGCTGTTTTTCATGGTTCATGGTCCATACAGAAAATGGTTTGTCAAGATCGGTGTGGAAGAACTTGACTGGCCTGCACAGAACCCTGACCTCAACCCTATCGAACACCTTTGGGATGAATTGGAACGCCGACTGCAAGCCAGGCCTAATTTCCCAACGCCAGTGCCCGAGCTCACTAATGCTCTTGTGGCTGAATGGAAGCAAGTCCCCGCAGCAATGCTCCAACATCTAGTGGAAAGCCTTCACAGAAGAGAGGTGGCTGTTATAGCAGCAAAGGGGGATCAACTCCATATTAATGCCCATGATTTTGAAATGAGATGTTGGAGCAGGTGTCCACATTCTTTTGGTCATCTAGTGTATATTTTTGTCACAAAACCATACTTTAGATCAGTGGTTCACAATCTGTGGGGTCGGGAGGGACTTTAAACAGACTCTTGAAAGTTGTAATAGTAGAATGCACAAGGTGTCATTTCGAAATTAGTGCAACATCAGTTCCTCTTGTCATGTTAGCCATTGCATACCTTAGACAGCTATTTATAACTTGTCAGAAATGTCCAGATCACCTAGCCCATGTCAGATAATCAAATCAACTTGTATTTGTCACATGCGGCAAATACAACAGGTGAAATGCTTACTTACTACAAGCCCTTAACCAATAAAGCAGTTTAAGAAAAAAAGTGTTAAGTAACAAATAGATAAGTAAACATGTTTTAATAAAAGTAACAAATATTGAAAGAGCAGCAGTAAAATAACAATAGCGAGGCTATATACAGGGGGTACCGGTACAGAGTTAATGTGCAGGGGCACCAGTTAGTCGAGGTAATTGAGGTTATATGTACATGTAGGTAGAAAGTGACTATGCATGGATAATAAACAGAGAGTAGCAGCAGCGTAAAAGAGGGGGGGGGGTACAAATAGTCTGGGTATCCCATTGATTAGCTGTTCAGGAGTCTTATGGCTTGGAGGTAGAAGCTGTTTAGAAGTCTTCTGGACCTAGACTTGGAGCTCAGGTACCGCTTGCCGTGCGGTAGCAGAGAGAACAGTCTATGACTAGGGTAGTTGGAGTCTTGGACAACTGGGGCCAAGCTTCCTGCTTGGCCCCAGTGATGTACTTGGCCGTACGCACTACCCTCTGTAGTGCCTTGCGGTCGGAGGCCATACCAGGCGGTGATGCAACCAGTCAGGATGCTCTCGATGGTGCAGCTGTAGAACTTTTTGAGGATCTGAGGACCCATGCCAAATCTTTTCAGTCTCCTGAGGGGGTATAGGCTTTGCTGTGCCCTCTTCACGACTGTTTTGGTGTGTTTGGACCATGTTAATTTGTTGGTGATGTGGACACCAAGGAACTTGAAGTTCACAACCTGCTCCACTACAGCCCTGTCGATGAGAATGGGGGCGTGTTCTGTCCTCTTTTTCCTGTAGTCCACAATCATCTCCTTTGTCTTGATCACATTGAGAGGTTATTTTCCTGGCACCACATGGCCAGGTCTCTGACTTCCTCCCTATAGGCTGTCTTATCATTGTCGATGATCAGGCCTAACATTTTTAACATGAAGTTAGGGAAGCCACCTCTCAATAGAAATAGGTGTTTAAAAAATGAATTTGTACTATATTAATTTAACAACATGTTTTTGCCTTGGATTGAATTAGAAGATATCATGATGTCAATACATTTTCTAAATTTGGAGACTGCAATTTGCACCACTTCTGTAGAATCACCAATATACAGTGGCTTGCGAACATATTCACCCCCCTTGGCATTTTTCCTATTTTGTTGCCTTACAACCTGGAATTAAAATAGATTTTTTCTGGGGTTTGTATCATTACAATATAGAACTGCCAAAGGGGGCAGAGTTGCAATCTACTGCAGAGATAGCCTGCAGAGTTCTGTCATACTATCCAGGTCTGTGCCCAAACAATTCAAGCTTCTACTTTTAAAAATCCACCTTTCCAGAAACAAGTCTCTCACTGTTGCCGCTTGTTATAGACCTCCCTCAGCCCCCATCTGTGCCCTGAACACCATATGTGAATTGATTGCCCCCCATCTATCTTCAGAGCTCGTACTGTTAGGTGACCTAAACTGGGACATGCTTAACACCCCGGCCGTCCTACAATCTAAGCTAGATGCCCTTAATCTCACACAAATTATCAAGGAACCTACCAGGTACAACCCCAAATCCAAATCAGTAAACACAGGGACCCTCATAGATATCATCCTGAACAACCTGCCCACCAAATGCACCTCTGCTGTCTTCAACCAGGATCTTAGCGATCACTGCCTCATTGCCTGCATCTGTAATGGGTCTGCGGTCAAACGACCACCGCTCATCACTGTGAAACACTCCCTAAAACACTTCAGCGAGCAGGCCTTTCTAAATCGACCTGGCCCAGGTATCCTGGAAGGATATTGACCTCATCCCATCAGTAGAGGATGCCTGGTTGCTCTTTAAAAGTGCTTTCCTCACCATCTTAAATAAGAATGCCCCATTAAAAAAATGTAGAACCAGGAACAGATATAGCCCTTGTTTCACTCCAGACCTGACTGCCCTTGACCAGCACAAAAACATCCTGTGGCGTACTGCATTAGAATCGAATAGCCCCCACAATATGCAACTTTTCAGGGAAGTTAGGAACCAATATACACAGGCAGTTAGGAAAGCAAAGGCTAGCTTTTTCAAACAGAAATTTGCATCCTGTAGCACAAACTTCAAAAAGTTCTGGGACACTGTAAAGTCTATGGAGAATAAGAGCACCTTCTCCCAGCTGCCCACTGCACTGAGGCTAGGAAACACTGTCACCACCGATAAATCCACAATATTTGAGAATTTCAATAAGCATTTTTCTACGGCTGGCCATGCTTTCCACCTGGCTACCCCTACCCCAGTCAACAGCCCTGCACCCCTCACAGCAACTTGCCCAAGCCTCCCCCATTTCTTTGTCAACATAGCTGATGTTCTGAAAGAGCTGCAAAATCTGGACCTCTACAAATCAGCTGGGCTAGACAATCTCTTTCTATAATTATCCGCCGCAATTGTTGCAACCCCTATTACTAGCCTGTTCAACCTCTCTTTCGTATCGTCTGAGATCCCCAAAGCTGCCGTGGTCATCCCCCTCTTCAAAGGGGGAGACACTCTAGACCCAAACTGTTACAGACCTATATCTATCCTACCCTGCCTTTCTAAGGTCTTCGAAAGCCAAAGCCAACAGATCACCGACCATTTCGAATCCCACCGTACCTTCTCCGCTATGCAATCTGGTTTCCGAGCTGGTCATGGGTGCACCTCAGCCAAGGTCCTAAACGATATCATAACCGCCATCGATAAAAGACAATACTGTGCAGCCGTATTCATCGACCTGGCCAAGGCTTTCGACTCTGTCAATCACCACATTCTTATCGGCAGACTCAACAGCCTTGGTTTCTCAAATGATTGCCTCGCCTGGTTCACCAATTACTTTGCAGACAGAGTTCAGTGTGTTAAATCGGAGGGCCTGTTGTCCGGGCCTCTGGCAGTCTCTATGGGGGTGGCACAGGGTTCAATTCTTGGGCCGACTCTCTTCTCTGTATACATCAATGATGTCGCTCTTGCTGCTGGTGATTCTCTGATCCACCTCTACGCAGGCGACACCATTCTGTATACTTCTGGCCCTTCATTGGACACTGTTAACTAACCTCCAAACGAGCTTCAGTGCCATAAAACTCTCCTTCCGTGGCCTCCAACTGCTCTTAAATGCAAGTAAAACTAAATGCATGCTCTTCAAGCGATCGCTGTCCGCACCTGCCCACCCGTCCAGCAGTTCAAACTTAGAATATGTGGACAACTACAATTACCTAGGTGTCTGGTTAGACTGTAAACTCTCCTTCCAGACTCACATTAAGCATCTCCAATCCAAAATTAAATCTAGAATTGGCTTCCTATTTCACAACAAAGCATCATTCACTCATGCCGCCAAACATACCCTCGTAAAACTGACTATCCTACCGATCCTTGACTTCGGCGATGTCATTTACAAAATAGCCCCCAACACTCTACTCAGCAAACTGGATGTAGTCTATCACAGTGCCATCCGTTTTATCACCAAAGACCCTTATCTGGTCACCATAGCAACACCCACCCGTAGCACACGCTCCAGCAGGTATATTTCACTGGTCACCCCGAAAGCCAATTCCTACTTTGGCCGCCTTTCCTTACAGTTCTCTGCTGCCAATGACTGGAACGAATTGCAAAAATCACTGAAGCTGGAGATTCATATCTCCCTCACTAACGTTAAGCACCAGCTGTCAGAGCAGCTTACAGATCATTGCACCTGTACATAGCCCATCTGTAAATAGCCCATCCAACTACCTCATCCCCATATTGTTATTTATTTTTTTGCTCCTTTGCACCCCAGTATCTCTACTTGCATTCATCTTCTGCACATCTACCATTCCAGTTATAATGCTAAATTGTAATTACTTCGCCACTAAGGGTTATTTATTGCCTTACTTCCCTAATCTTACCTCATTTGCGCACACTGTATATAGACTTTTCTATTGTGTTATTGACTGTACGTTTGTTTATTCCATGTGTAACTCTGTGTTGTTGTATGTGTCGAACTGCTTTGCTTTATCTTGGCCAGGTCGCAGTTGTAAATGAGAACTTGTTCTCAACTAGCCTGCGTGGTTAGAAAAAGGTGAAATAAAAGAAAAATTTATCTACACAACATGTCTACCACTTTGAAGATGCAAAATATTTTTTGGGGTGAAACAGAAAACATGAGCGTGCATAACTATTCACCCCCCCAAATTCAATACTTTGTAGAGCCACCTTTTACAGCAATTACAGCTGCAAGTCTCTAGGGGTATGTGCCAAGCCACTGGGATCTTTGCCCATTCTTCAAGGAAAAACTGCTCCAGCTCCTTCAAGTTGGATGGGTTCCGCTGGTGTACAGCAATTTTTAAGTCATACCACAGATTCTCAATTGGATTGAGGTCTTGGCTTTGACTAGGTAATTCGAAGACATTTAAATGTTTCCCCTTAAACCACTCAAGTGTTGCTTTAGCAGTATGCTTAGGGTCATTGTCCTGCTGGAAGGTGAACCTCCGTCCCAGTCTCAAATCTCTAGAAGATTGAAACAGGTTTCCCTCAAGAATTTCCCTGTATTTAGCGCCATCCATCATTCCTTCAATTCTGACCAGTTTCCCAGTCCCTGCCAGTGAAAAACATCCCCACAGCATGATGCTGCCACCACCATGCTTCACTGTGGGGATGGTGTTCTCGGGGTGATGCGAGGTGTTGGGTTTGCGCCAGACATAGCGTTTTTCTTGATGGCCAAAAAGCTCAATTTTAGTCTCATCTGACCAGAGTACCTTCTTCCATATGTTTGGGGAGTCTTCCGCATGCCTTTTGGCAAACACCAAACGTGTTTGCTTATTTTTTTCTGGCCACTCTTCTGTAAAGCCCAGCTCTGTGGAGTGTATGGCTTAAAGTGGTCCTATGGACAGATGCTCCAATCTCCGTTGTGGAGCTTTGCAGCTCCTTCAGGGTTATCTTTGGTCTCTTTGTTGTCTCTCTGAAAAATGCCCTCCTTGCCTGGTCCGTGAGTTTTGGTGGGCGGCCCTCTCTTGGCAGGGTTGTGTGGTGCCATATTCTTTCCATTTTTTATAATGGATTTAATGGTGCTCCGTGGGATATTTTTTTATAACCCAATCCTGATCTGTACGTCTCCACAACTTTGTCCCTGACCTGTTTGGAGAGCTCCTTGGTCTTCATGGTGCCGCTTGCTTGGTGGTGCCCCTTGCTTAGTGGTGTTGCAGACTCTGGGGCCTTTCAGAACAGGTGTATATATACTGAGATCATGTGACAGATCATGTGACACTTAGATTATACACAGGTGGACTTTATTTAACTAATTATGTGACTTCTGAAGGTAATTGGTTGCACCAGATCTTATTTAGGGGCTTCATAGCAAAGGTGGTGAATACATATGCACACATTCCTTTTTCGGTTATTTTTTTCATTTCACTTCACCAATTTGGACTATTTTGTGTATGTCCATTACATGAAATCCAAATAAAAATTGTTGTGGAAAAAATGATCTTCAAAATATGACACTCATACAAGAAACTTGTGAATTCAATAAGACCTTTAATTCAGAGTAATTAAAGGCCGAGCTGACCCGGGAAACAGCTAACACCATTAATCCCACAATTATAATTTATACCCTTACAGTATATGAGTACAGCCCATATGTAAATGCAGTCACTCCTTCTTTCTCTCATGCCACCTATCATCTTTTGATCTGAGGTCTTGCTTGTTCACGCCCAGTAACGTCCCTATCTGTTCCAAGTTTAGATCATATGATGGCAGGCCCTTCAATGTTATAACAATAATACATTTATTGTGTACATATATTACTTGTGTTGACCATTCTGCCGTCATCCCTTAGACCCTAATGGATTAAATTAGTATTATATCTCTACTTGATGTATCTCATGGTTCCAGTTGCATTGATCTCTGTATATGAAAATAGCTTGTCTTTACTCTCCTCACCACATTCTCTCTGTCTTAACAATTGCTTGCTGTCACTCACACCTGACAGCTGCTTGGGCTCTGTCTAATTTTACAAACCCTGTAATCTATGTCTGACTCTTAACATATGTATCTATGGGTCTCAGCTTTGCAGCCTTGTCACTAGAGGAGACAACCCTTGACCTATGTTCTGCTCACAAGTGGCAAAATAGACTAAGTGGCATTCTGAGAGATGCGCTTGGTGTCCTCTGTCTCTTCTCAGCATATAGGATCACTCCTTGTATGTTCATAAACTACTTCCCATTGGCACTATGGTTATTTCAGTTCTTGATTGGTGTCCTCTGTCTCTTGACAACTGTCTAAGTTATCTTGCATGCTTGTTTTAGCACTTAAGCCTCAGCCAATATTATCATGTTGTCTGCTATCACATAAATAAATTAATGTGTCTTAGTGTCACGATCTCCTGAAGGGACAGACCAAGGCGCAGCGAGGTATCCAGTATACATTCTTTATTAAATAACGTAACTGGCAAACAATAAACAAAACGAAGATCGTAACGTTGAACATAACACGAAAACCAACAAAGCTATGAACAAACAATAACCCACAAAACCCCTCTGAAACCTACAAAAAGTTATATGGTTCCCAATTAGAGGTAACGACACTCAGCTGCCTCTAATTGGGAACCATTTCCCCAACATAGAAATACAACACCTAGAACTAAAAAACCCTTCACCAAAAACGAAACTAAACACGCCAGCCTAAAAACTCTGGCCTGGACGTGACACTTAGCCATGTTTTTACTACCACAAAATCCATTTAAATTACAGGTTGTAATGCAACAAAATAGGAAAAATGCCAAGGGGGTGGAATACTTTTGCAAGGCACTGTAGTGCACTACTTTTGATGAGTTAGGGCCACGTAGTAAAAAAGCTCACAGGGCTCTGGTCAAAAGTAGTGCACTGTATAGGGAATGGTTGACATTTGGGATTAGTGGGAAAATTGCAGAACTGACCTTAGATCAGCATTATTGGTAAACGTAATCCTTCTCCACATGATTGGCAGAAGACCAGTGGGCCTGGGTCCCGCCTAGTGGATAGTGATTGACAGGCATGAAACCCCAGCCATAAGGGCTGTTCTGATTGGTCTGCAGTCTACAGTGACCTCAGTGGGTCACACCCCAAGGGGAGTTGGGGCTGACTGCCTGTTTCCCTGGAGTCTGGGTGGAGTCACTGTATCTTAACATCTGGACAGAGAGAGAGAGATGAGGGGGTGAGAGAAAAATACAGAGATAGAGAAGGAGAGCGAGAGGGAGATGAGGAGAGAGAAGTTGATGGAGACAGAAACATACAGACAAGGCAAAATAGAGATAGACATGAGTCTGTATCTCATGTAAAGTAAATCATTCGAATTTTATACGTTTGTGCTCTATGGGAGGATGTTGCTCAGTATGTGTGTTTGTGTGTTCCGTAGAGCTGAAGCCCATTGGCTGAACCCAGGATAACATCTCTGTTTTGTTTGGATCCCGTTTCCTTGTGTACTCTTCATTTCCATAAACACAAATACTGTGGAACTAACAACACTGTTTCTGTCTCTCTGTCTCACTGTGTCTGTCTCTCGGTCTGAGTCTATCTCTCTTTGTGTCTGTTCTCTTTCTCTCTCTCTATCTATCTGGCTGTCTGTCTTGGTCTCTGTCTATTTCTCTCTCTGTCTCACTGTGGCTGTCTCTATCTATCTCTCTCTCTCTCTCTCTCCCTCTCTCTCTCTCTCTGTCTTACTGTGTCTGTCTCTCGGTCTGTTTCTGTCTCTGTGTGTCTGTTCTCTTTCTCTCTCTATCTATCTGTCTGTCTGTCTCACTGTGTCTGTCTCTCTATCTCTGTCTGTCTGTCTTGGTCTGTCTCTCTGTCTCACTGACTCACTGTGTCTGTCTCTCTCTATCTCCCTGTCTGTCTGTCTGTCTTGGTCTCTGTCTGTTTCTCTGTCTCTCTGTGTCACTGTGTCTGTCTCTCTATCTCTCTGTCTGTCTGTGTCTCTGTCTGTCGCTCTCTCTGTCTCTTTGTCTCACTGCGTCTGTCTCTCGGTCTGGGTCTGTCTCTCTTTGTGTCTGTTCTCTTTCTCTATCTCTCTGTCTGTCTGTCTGTCTGTCTTGGTTTCTGTCTGTTTCTCTCTCTGTCTCTCTGTCTCACTGCGTGTGTCTCTCGGTCTGTTTCTATCTCTCTTTGTGTCTGTTCTCTTTCTCTATCTCTCTGTCTGTATGTGTCACTGTGTCTGTCTCTCTCTGTCTCACTGTGTCACTGTGTCTGTCTCTCTCTGTCTCACTGTCTGTCTCTCTCTATCTCTTCCTGTCTCTCTTTGTATCTCTCTGTTTGTCTTGGTCTCTGTCCGTCTGTCTGTATCTCTGTCTCTAATCTCTTTCTAATTTAAATTCAAATTCAATATGCTTTAGTGGCATGAATGACAATGGCAATATAACAATAATGAAAACAACAGCGACAACAATAAGAATAGTAGCTACAATACTAAATTACATGACTGTGTCTCTGTCTCTGTATGTCTCTTTCTATCTTGTCTCCTTTGGGCTCTGTTTCAGCTTTGTCCTGGACTAAAAAACAAGCTCAATGAATAATCTCTATTGAAAGTGCTTTTTAGTCCAGGACAAGGCTTAATCTTTGTCTGGGAAAACCGGCCCTTAATGTCTGGTTCCTTTACAGTTCTCTAACCCTCAGCTGGTTACTGATACGTAGGTATATAAGCATGATCTGTAACCCCCCCATGATACAGTACTTTCACTTTCACTTTTTGTTACTTCTAGGGAAAAATCGAGAAAGTGCATCTATTTGGGTTCCCAGGACCAAGATTGGGAAACACTGGGCTAGGGGAAGGAACCGAAATAGAATGAGACCTAAGTGTGTGTTATGTCTGTGTGTTCCTTCAGGTTGCTGAGGGGTGAGAGGTGAGAGTTAAAGGGTCGGCAGCGCAGCAGGCATGCAGAGCATTAAGTGTGTAGTGGTGGGCGACGGTGCTGTAGGGAAGACCTGTCTGCTCATCTCCTACACAACCGGAGCCTTCCCTAAGGAATATATACCCACCGTGTTTGACAATTATAGCAGCCAGGTACTGTGTATGTGTTTGTTTGTGTTTTTACACGTGTGTGTGTGTGTGTGTTTATACCTTTATTTAAAAAAAATGTATTTGACCTTTATTTAACTAGGCAAGTCAGTTAAGAACAAATTCTTATTTTCAATGACGGCCTAGGAACAGTGGATTAACTGCCTTGTTCAGGGGCAGAACGACAGATTATTACCTTGTCAGCTCGGGGATTCGATCTTGCAACCTTTCGGTTACTAGTCCAACGCTCTAACCACTAGGCTACCTGCCACCCATTTCCTGCATGTGTGTGTTTCATGTGTGTTTCTGTGTGTGTTTACTTACCCCTGTGTGTGTTTATTTACCCCTGTGTGTGTGTTCTTACCCCTGTGTGTTTGTGTCTTACCCCTGTGTGTTTGTGTCTTATCCCTGTGTGTTTGTGTCCTACCCCTGTGTGTGTGTGTTCTAGGTGACAATAGACGGGCGCTCCATCAGTCTGAACCTGTGGGACACGGCAGGTCAGGAGGAGTACGACCGCCTGAGGACCCTGTCCTACCCTCAGACCAACATCTTCATCATCTGCTTCTCCATCTCCAGCCCCGCTTCCTATGAGAACGTCAAACACAAGTGGCACCCAGAGGTCAGTGTGTGTGTTTGTCTGTGGGTTTATTACATGTTGTTGTGTGTGTGTGTAAATTTCTGTGTGTTTACACATGTATGTGTGTGTACCCACAGGTGTCCCACCACTGCCCCGGTGTGCCTGTCCTCCTGGTAGGCACTAAGAGCGACCTGCGTAATGACGAGGAGACCCAGCGCAAGCTGAAGGAGCAGAGCCAATCTCCTGTCACTCATCACCAGGGGGCGGGGCTGGCCCGTCAGATCCAAGCCGCCCGCTACCTAGAGTGCTCCGCCCTCAACCAGGATGGGATCAAAGAGGTGTTCGCTGAGGCCGTCCGAGCCTTCCTCAACCCCCAGCACACCACCAGCAAGAGGTCCTGTAGACTACTGTAGAGAGGAGAGGGAGAGGAGAGAGAGAGGAGAGAGAGAGGAAAGACCCAGCACACCACCAGCAAGAGGTCCTGTAGACTACTGTAGAGAGGAGAGGGAGAGGAGAGAGAG
>QNTS01005669.1:5399-18446 GCA_003317085.1 Hucho hucho
CCTCCATCCCTCTCCCCCCTCTCCAGAGGAAGTCAAACAAAGCGAAGGAGAAGAAGCAGGCTCGCCTGGCGGAGAGGGCAGCCATGGATGCAGTGTGTGCCAAGGTGGACGCAGCCAATAAGGTGAGGGGACAGAGGGTAGGGAACCAATAAGTTGACTGACTTTCAATTTGTCTTTCAATGATTACTATCGTCCTATCTCATCAACCGTATTGGTCACTCCCTCCCCCCCGACTGTCTACCCTCCCTCCCGACCCTCCCTCCCCCCCGACCGTCTACCCTCCCTCCCCCTGACCTTCTTTTAAGCATTTTGAGAGGGAGGTTAGGACAGGTGTGAGGAATCAAGGAAATGTTAATGAAAAAGAGCTCCAGTTATTCCTGATCACGTGACTGCGTCTGACTGTAGCTCATACACACGTTTCTCGCTCTCCTCCCACAGCTAGACGACCCTTTGGCTGCTTTCCCAGTCTTCAAAAAGTATGACAGAAACGGGTAAGCGATTGTCCACCTCTATTACTATGTGTGTTGTCTGGCTGATAAATGACTAATTACCCTGGCTGATAAGTGGCTAATTACCCTGGCTGATAAGTGGCTAATTACCCTGGCTGATAAGTGGCTAATTACCCTGGCTGATAAGTGGCTAATTACCCTGGCTGATAAGTGGCTAATTACCCTGGCTGATAAACAGAGATGCTCAGCTAACTGCTTTATTGTTGTTCCAGGTTGAATCTCCAGATCGAGTGTAAGAGAGTGTCCACTCTCACCCCAATCTCTGTTGAGTGGGCCTACGAGCTGACCCGGACCAACATGCAAACACTGTAAGGAGGGAGGGGAGCTGGGAGGAGTGATGGAATTGGGGTGATGGAGAAGGGCGTGCTTACTACAGGTTGCGGAGGGACCTACAATGTTTTTTTTTGGGGGGGGGGTGACTGTGAGGTCAGTTCTGGTGTATTTAGAAAAGGACGTTCTACTCCAAAATGAACTAAAATTAAATGATGGTGACAACTAAAATACCCTTTCCAGACACGAGGCCAATAACATATTGTCCATGTTATCAGACAGGTGGTCTATTTAGCAATGAGCGTTCTCACCTGATGTAGCATAGTGGCTAGACATAAATAGGCTGAGGGTTGCCTGTCTGCATGTACCCCACTGGGCTAATCATTAGCTAGATCAACTCTAAACATTAGGCTAGCTTGTTGATAGTTAGCAACATATTGAAGAATTTGAATTCCCCCCCCCCTAAAAAAAAAACAATTCCACTGGCACCCAGCCAGCCAAGGATCATGCACTGTGAGTATAATATAGGCCCGTCAGTTACACCTGACCCTGTTCCATTTTTTTAAGTGGCCATCAAAACTGATTTCATAGGACGGCGGCATTGAGTGTACAATGATTGGAAATGCTTATCTCTCCCAGTGTGGCACTGTAATTGGAAGGCGCCTGGAGAGGAATATCCTTTTTCTTGCATGGAGTGTGACAGGCTGAACAATTGAATGGGTAAATTATGGGCTTGTCTGATTTATTTATTTGCTGTTGATTTACTTGTGTTGTTGGCTTTGGAAATTCAAATAACCAAAAGTACCGGGTCTCGGGCTCTCGTTTAGGTCAAAAGTACCGGGTCTCGGACCAGGCGGTACCCAGCCCAATATAACTCCTGCTAACAGTCTTCTACCCAATCACAACAAACTACTCACATTCCATCCAATCACGCAGGCCAGTGCGTGACATCTGACCTCCTTACCTCTATGCTGCAGGTATGAGCAAAGCGAGTGGGGATGGAAGGAGAGAGAAAAGAGGGATGAGATGAAGGACGAGAGGGCATGGTATCTGCTGGCTCGAGACACAGACTCCTCCCCCGTGGCCTTCTCTCACTTCCGATTCGATGTCGAGTGCGGGGAGGAGGTGCTATACTGGTAAGGGGTTGTCATGGTCTCCTTTTACAGGAAGTGACACTGGCTGTTACTATAGCCACAGATATTTTGCTGGATGTGTATATGTGAAGCGTCTGGTCAACGTTTCCACTCACTACCAAATACAGTGCCTTGCAAAAGTATTCACCCCCCTTGGCGTTTTTCCTATTTTGTTGCATTACAACCCGTAATTTAAATGGATTTTTATTTGGATTTCATGTAATGGACATACACAAAATAGTCCAAATTGGTGAAGTGAAATGAAAAAAATTACTTGTTAAAAAAAACATGAAAAGTGGTGCGTGCATATTGTATGAAGCCCCTAAATAAGATCTGGTGCAACCAATTACCTTCAGAAGTCACATCATTAGTTAAGGTCCACCTGTGTGCAATCTAAGTGTTACATGATCTCAGTATATATACACCTGTTCTGAAATGCTCCCAGAGACTGCAACACCACTAAACAAGGGGCACCATCAAGCAAGCGGCACCATGAAGACCAAGGTGCTCTCCAAACAGGTCAGGGACAAAGTTGTGGAGAAGTACAGATCAGGGTTGGGTTATAAAAAAAATATCAGAAACTTTGAACATCCCACGGAGCACCATTTAAATCCATTGTAAAAAAAATTGAAATAATACGGCACCACAACAAACCTGCCAAGAGAGGACCGCCCACCAAAACTCACGGACCAGGCAAGGAGGGCATTAATCAGAGAGGCAACAAAGAGACCAAAGATAACCCTGAAGGAGCTGCAAAGCTCCACAGCGGAGATTGGAGTATCTGTCCATAGGACCACTTTAAGCCGTACACTCCACAGAGCTGGGCTTTATGGAAGAGTGGCCAGAAAAAAGCCATTGCTTAAAGAAAAAATGAGCAAACGTTTGGTGTTCGCCAAAAGGCATGTGGGAGACTCCCCAAAAATATGGAAGGTACTCTGGTCAGATGAGACAAAAAATTTGCTTTTTGACCATCAAGGAAATCGCTATGTCTGGCACAAACCCAACACCTCTCATCACCCCAAGAACACCATCCCCACAGTGAAGCATGGTGGTGGAAGTATCATGCTGTGGGGATGTTTTTCATCGGCAGGGACTGGGAAACTGGTCAGAATTTAAGGAATGACGGATGGTGATAATACAGGGAAATTCTTGAAGGAAAGCTGTTTGTCTTCCAGGGATTTGAGACTGGGACGGCGGTTTATCTTCCAGCAGGACAATGACCCTAAGCATACTGCTAAAGCAACACTCGAGTGGTTTAAGGGGATTAAGGGGAAACATTTAAATGTCTTGGAATGGCCTAGTCAAAGCCCAGACCTCAATCCAATTGAGAATCTGTGGTATGACTTAAAGATTGCTGTACACCAGCAGGAACCCATCCACCTTGAAGGAGCTGGAGCAGTTTTGCCTTGAATGGGCAAAAATCCCAGTGGCTAGATGTGCCAAGCTTATAGAGACATACCCCAAGAGACTTGCAGCTGTAATTGCTGCAAAAGGTGGCTCTACAAAGTATTGCCTTTGGGGGGGTGAATAGTAATGTACGCTCAAGTTTTCTGTTTTTTTGTTTTACAATAAAATAGGAACAATGCCACTGGGGTGAATACTTTCGCAAGGCACTGTATGGTGATGAGAGGAAGCCCAGTGGCCGGCAGTGGGAGAAGATGGAGCGAGATGGATTTTGGTCAACATTTTCTCATCGATAAAACATTTGCTCTCAATACAGTTTTCGGTTTCCAAAACTAATCTGTTACGAACAGTGGATAAAGTTTTGTAGACTTTATCCTTTGCCAAAGTTTCAATTTTTTTAAATTCTTTATGAGTGCAAGAGTGAATTCAGTTATTGCACACTTCAGAGTAGGTCTTCCCTAGCGGAAATATGCAAATACATGCTAGAATGCGCCAATAGGATCTTACTAGCTCGTGCTTGGCTCTGCCCACTGATTCATTTGCTCCCATTGGAAACCACAGGCTCTGGTCTATCTTGGTTTAGTTATTAACATCTTTGCTATAGCTAGTAGTATTGAAATTGATTATTGTATAGTTTACATAATTTTTTTAAAAAATAGTTTCCTTGTCTAAGGCTCCTGCCCTATGGTGATCTCCTGTTTCTGCAGTGTGTGTGTGTGCTGCGTTCATTACGTCGCAGGGCCGTGTGCCTCGTTCATTACGTCGCAGGGCCGTGTGCCGCGTTCATTACGTCGCAGGGCCGTGTGCTGCGTTCATTACGTCTTGTTACTTGTTGGTAACATCCCCTTTTTTTTGTCTTTGATACGACTTAACCGGGGTTGAACCTCTGCCAGTATTATTGTTGATTTTGTGTTTTGTAGTTATGAGGTCCAGCTGGAGAGTAGGGTGAGAAGGAAAGGACTGGGCAAGTTCCTCATCCAGATACTACAGCTCATCGCCAACAGGTACGTGTTATATAGTACAAAACTGTAAACGCAACGTGCAACAATTTTTCAAAGATTTTACTGAGTTCATGGAAGGAAATCAGTCGATGGAAATAAATTCATTAGGCCCTAATGGGCGGGGGGAATATGGATGGGGGGGGGGTAGCCTAGTGGTTAGAGCGTTGGACTAGTAACCGAAAGGTTGAAAGATCGAATCCCCGAGCTGACAAGGTAAAAATCTGTTGTTCTGCCCCTGAACAAGGCAGTTAACCCACTGTTCCTAGACCGTCATTGAAAATAAGAATTTGTTCTTAACTGACTTGCCTAGTTAAAGGTAAAATAAAAATCTATGGATTTCACGTTGTTTATTTTTGCTCAGTGTATATACTATCATTTGGCCTGCCTTGTGACATCACCAGGTGGTAAATAAGTAACAGACTAATAAGAAAGAGTTCCAAACTATGGATATGCAGATATGGACAGATTTGCTTAAAGTTTCAAACAAAACTGAACAAAAATATGATATGTTCCAGATGTACAAACAGCTGATTTATTTCAAATTTTGGCACAAATGTGTTTACATCCCTGTTAGTGAGCATTTCTCCTTTGCCAAGATACACTTGACAGGTGTGGAATATCAAGAAGCTGATTAAAACAGCATGATCATGACACAGGTGGACCTTGTGCTGGGGACAATAAAAGGCAACGTAGATGTGCAGTTTTGTCACACAACTCAATGCCATAGATGTCTCAAGTTTTGAGGGAGCGTGCAATTGGCATGCTGACTGCAGGAATGTCCACTAGAGCTGTTGCCAGAGGATTAGATGTTCATTCCTCTACCATAAGCCGCCTCTAACGTTTTTAGAGAATTTGGCAGTATGTCCAACCGGCCTCACAACCGCAGACCACATGAAAACCCGCCAGCCCAGTATCTCTACATCCGGCTTCTTCACCTGTGGGATCGTCGGAGGGGGTGTGCTGAGGAGTATTTCTGTCTGTAATGAAGCCTTTCTGTGGTGGAAAAACTCATTCTTATTGGGTGGGCCTGGCTCCCAAGTGGGTGGGGCTTTGCCCTCCAAGCCCCACCCATTGCTGCACCCATGCCCAGTCATGTGAAATCCATAGGTTAGGGCCATGTTGCATATATTTCTGTTCAGTGTAGTTCCTCATCCATATACTGTAACCCATCACTCGCTCTCTCACTCTCTCTCTCTCGCTCTAGCACACAGATGAAGAAGGTGATGTTAACAGTATTCAAACACAACCACGGGGCGTACCAGTTCTTCAGAGAAGCTTTACAGTGGGTCTCTATAGCAATATCAACAGCTGCTTCTCAGCATGTACAAACATGATTTTGTTCTTTAGAACAATCCCCTCTTCCCTTCATCTTTCTCTTGCCTCTTCCTGTGCTTCTCTTTCTACCCCCCCTTTTATCCCTCCCCAGGTTTGATATCGACGACACCTCCCCCAGTATGTCTGGTTGTTGTGGCGACGACTGCACCTATGAGATCCTGTCGCGGCGGACCAAACATGCCGAAGCCCAAGCTGAGGCCCAGGGGCACAGCCACGGTGGAGGAGGCCACTGTGGAGGCTGCTGCCACTGAGGGAGCCTGTTCCTGTTTCACCACTTCCTGCCCACTTCCTGGTCCCACGCTCTAGAAGCTGCCCCTCGTCCACTTCTCTGCTCATGAGTCATTACTGTACCCAACCTCCAATCCGACACCTCCAAATGCCCCAAAACCCCTGGTCCCCTCTATATTCCCCCCTCTCTCTCTCTCATCCATATTCCCCCCTCTCTCATCCATATTCCCCCCTCTCTCTCCATACTATTTCAGTCTTTGATAAGTTAGGAATCTGCTTGTGCTCCGTCTACCCATCCACCTCTTCAACAGCTTTCTGAACTGTCCCAAGGCTCCATCCCAATAATCCTAATGTGCATACTATTATGGATGAAGCGATGTATTAGCCATGCATTCTGAATGGTAAATTAGGATGGATTGTTGGGACCGAGCCCCACAAATGTATTTCTCTTAGTTTGATCAGGTTTTCTGTAGATAGTCTCTCTCTCTCTCTTCCCCAGAGCCTCTGATCCATTTTCGTTGATCTTCTACAGTATTTTTAAATGCTGTCTGATGGCAGGAAGACTCGCTGTTCCTACATTTGTAGAGAGAGGTGTGTGTGTGTGGCAGAGATATATATATACACACACACAGAGAGTACCCGTCAAAAGTTAGGACGCCTACTCATGTGAGTTTTTTTTACAATTTATTTTTTTAAATGTTCTACATTGTAGAATAATACTGCAGACATCACTACTATGAAATAACACATATGGAATCATGTAGCAACCTCATTCATGCAGTCTCCTCTGAACAGTTGATGTTGAGATGTGTCTGTTACTTCAACTCTGAAGCATTTATTTGGGCAGTGTGAATCAGGCTGGTAACTAATGAACTTGTCCTCTGCAGCAGAGGTAACTCTGGGTCTTCCTTTCCTGTGGCGGTTCTCATGAGAGACAGTTTCATCATAGCGCTTGATTGTTTTTGCGACTGCACTTCAAAAAAAGTTCAGAGTTCTTGAAATTTTCCAGATTAACTGACCTTCATGTCTTAAAAAATAAATGCTTATTTGAGCTGTTCTTTTCATAATATGGACTTGGTCTTTTACCAAATAGGGCTATCTTCTGTATACCACCCTACCTTGTCACAACACAACTGATTGGCTCAAACGCATTAAGAAGGAAAGAAATTCCACAAATTAACTTTTAACAAGGCACACCTGTTAATTGAAATGCATTCCAGGGGACTTCCTCATGAAGCTGGTTGAGAGAATGCCAAGAGTGTGCAAAGCTGTCATCAAGGCAAAGGGTGGCTACTTTTAATCTCAAATATAAAATATATATTTTTTGGGTTACCATGTGTGTTATTTCATACTTTTGATTTCTTCACTATTGTTCTACAATGTATTTTTTTTTTTTTAAATAAAGAAACCCTGTAATGACTAGGTGTGTCAACTTTTGACTGGTTATACATACACACACACACACACACAGTATCATATATATATATATATATATATATATATATATATATTATATAGTGCACTACTTTTTATCAGGGCCGTAGGGTAGTTGTTGCCATCTCTGTTAAAGTACAGAAACCTTCAGCGTATAGGGGCTGGCCTGGGGGTTGGGTTGCCAGATTGAGGGGTTTCCCATAGAGATACTAGAAACCCGTCTGTGGTGGCATGCTAATGCCCATATGTCTGGTTAAAAGTAGTGCACTAGCTAAGGAATAGGGTTCTATTTGGGATGCCGCCCCAGTGACAGGGAAGAAACTCTGGCATCTCACCCGGGCTCGAAGTTGAATGCTTTATTAGAAAGAGAAAAAAACTACTTTTTTTCTTGTGCATTGAATAAAGATAAACTGTCAGGTAAGTACAATCACTTGTTTTGTTTTCTACTTTCCAACCAGATAATATCCTACAGACCATGTCTGTCTCAGGTTCAAATCCCAACCGACACTAACAACCATCTCTTCGTGTTTCTTAGCAACTATGTTACGGTCAAATACTTTGGGGAAAGAAGACACCCCTATCCACAGATCTAGGATCAGATTTCCCAACCTCAAATCTTACACCTAGTCCTGGACTAAAAAATGAATTGAATCCAGGACTAGACTTAATCTCGGTTTTAGAAACCGGCCCATGGAGGGTGACAATGTTCCTCACCAAAGATCAGTGGTTAGGGCATAGAAATGGAAGTCCTAGAATGGTCATTCGGCACTTACATCAATAGGCTTCTAGAAATCCTATTTCTATAGGTTAGGGGCAACTTGTTTAGCACCAACTCTGTTGGGATGGGGGGGGGTTGAAAGCTTTCTTCTCTCCGCTAATGGTCAGGGTTGTGGGAGGGAATCTAATCCGAGATCTGTATCTGGGTGATCTCTACCTGGATTGGTGGCTTTGGTCAGGTGTTGCAGGTAGTGGTGTGGACAGGTTTTGTTTCAATTGAAAATCATTTAGTTTAGGGAATAAATGTTTCTTCATCATTAAAAAAAACAAAACCTTTTTATTATGACCTGTTGAATATCTCCCTCTCATGTTCAACTCTTTAATTTGTTTCTATCCATCATTGTCTCTTTCTGTCTGTATATAATCTGTTACAGATTCATTGGATTGGTTTTTTTATTTGCTTTTTTACAGGTAAAACACTTGTTTTGGTTTAAAAATGACATTTAAACTCAATGTTTGACAATGAGTGTACCTGTCCTGTGACTGATTTCATTATAAACTGAAACGATGAAAGGAAAAAACGAAACGGTCATTTCAGCCTTGTCAGTGTTTTATTTGTATGTTACAAATAAAGGAAACTTGTTTGACTAATGTTCCAGTTGTCCTGGTTTATTATATATATATATTTTAAATGTAGTTACCATAGTTACCGGTGTGTAAATACTAAATGCTGTGCTATTCCTTAAGTAGTGAACTACTTTAGACCAAATCATTGTGGGCCCTGGTCTAATGTAGTGCAGTGTTTTCTGTATTTTATCAGTCAGTGAGAACAAGGTCTTTTTTATTTTCTTCACAGATGAGCCCTGAATTATAGAAAATACACACAAAATATAAAATGCAAGCAGAAATACAGACACTCATTCAAAAAAATGTCAGTAATCAGGTCCTCAATCAGCTTTCTGAATTGCCCCCTAGAGGCACCCAAACATCAAATTTAAGATTGTGAAGATTGTGCCACAAATAAGGTGCAAGAACTAAAAGCTGATTTACCTAACTCACTAGAGACCAAAGGGCTTTCCGGAGTTTTCCATCCCTGAGACATGGGTGGAGACTCGTGTCTGTAGTGATGAAATGTTGTAAAACTGATTTATACAGTTCATTCAGGAAAGTATTCAGACCCCTAGACTTTTTCCACATTTTGTTATGTTACAGCCTTATACTAAAATGTATTAAATTAATGTTTTTCCTCATTAATCTATACACAATACACCATAATGACAAAGCGAAAACAGGTTTTTAGAAATGTTTGCAAATTTAAAACATTAAATACCTGACTTACATAAGTATTCAGAATCGAAATTGAACTCAGGTGCATCCTGTTCCCATCAATTATTCTTGAGATTGGGCCTCCCGAGTGGCGCAGCGGTGTCACTACAACCCCACGTTCGATCCCAAGCTGTGTCAGAGCCGGCCGTGACCGGGAGACCCATAAGGTGGCTCACAATTGGCCCAGCGTCGTCTGGGTTAGGGGAGGGTTTGACCGACTGTGATTTCCTTGTCCCATCATGCTCTAGCGACTCCTTGTGGAGGGCCGGCGCCTGTAAACTGATTTCGGTTGCAAGTTGGAAGGTGTTTCCTCCGACACATTGGTGCAGCTGTCTTCCAGGTTAAGCGAGCGTCAAGAAGCAGGGTCGTGTATCGGAGGACGTATATGCTCTTGACCTTCGCCTCTCCTGAGTCCGTAGGAGAGTTGCAGCGATGGGACAAGACTAACTATCACCAAAAAAAATGATAATCCTTGAGATGTTTCTACAACTTGATTGGAGTCCACTTGTGGTAAATTCAATTGATTGGACATGATTTGTAAAGATATAAGGTCCCACAGTTATCAGAGAAAAAAACCAAGCCATGAGGTTGAAGGAATTGTTCGTAGAGCTCCAAGACAGGATCGTGTTGAGGCACAAATCTGGAGAAAGGTACCAAAATATTTATGCAGCATTGAACGTCTCCAAAAACACAGTGGCCTCCATCATTCTTAAATGGAAGAATTTCGAAACCACTAAGACTCTTCCTAGAGCTGGCCGCCCGGCCAAACTGAGCAATCGGGGGAGAAGGGTTTTGGTCAGGGAGGTGACCAAGAACCTGATGGTCATTCTCAGAGCTCCAGAGTTCCTCCGTGGAGATGGGAGAACCTTCCAGAAGGACAACCGTCTCTGCAGCACTCCACCAATTAGGCCTTCATGGTAGAGTGGCCAGACAGAAGCCACTCCTCAGTAAAAGGCACATGAAAGCCCTCTTGTAGTTTGCCAAAAGGCACCTAAAGACGCTCAGACTATGAGAAACAAGATTCTCTGGTCTAAAGAAACCAAGATTGAACTCTTTGGTCTGAATGCCAAGCGTCACGTCTGGAAGAAACCTGGCACCATCCCTACCGCTTGTTGGCAGCATTATGCTGTGGGGATGTTTTTCACCGGCAGGGACTGGGACACTAGTCAGGATCAAGGCAAAGATGAGCAGAGCAAAGTACAGAGAGATCCTTGATGAAAACTTGCTCCAGAGCGCTCAGGACCTCAGACTGGAGTGAAGGTTCACCTTCCAGCAGGACAACGAGCACACAGCCAAGACAACGCAGGAGTGGCTTCGGGACAAGTCTCTGAATGTCAGGCCTCCTGAGTGGCACAGCGGTCTAAGGCACTGCATCACAGTGCTACCTGTGCCATTAGAGATTCTGGGTTCGAGTCCAGGCTCTGCCGCAGCCGGCCGCGACTGGGAGACCCATGGGGTCATCCGGGTTAGGGGAGGGTTTGGCCGGCAGGGATGTCCTTGTCCCATCGTGCTCTAGTGACTCCTGTGGCAGGCCAGGTGCAGTGCATGCTGGTTGCCAGGTGTATGGTGTTTCCTCCAACACATTGTTGTAGCTGGGTTAAGTGGGCATTGGACATCTCTGGAGGACATCTCTGGAGGACATCTCTGGAGGACATCTCTGGAGGACATCTCTGGAGGACATCTCTGGAGGACATCTCTGGAGGACATCTCTGGAGGACATCTCTGGAGGACATCTCTGGAGGACATCTCTGGAGAGACCTGAAAATAGCTGTGCAGCGACTCTCCCCATCCAACCTGACAGAGCTTGAGAGGATCTGCAGAGAAGAATGGGAGAAACTGCCAAGCTTGTAGCGTCATACCCAAGAAGAATAGTACTGAGTAAAGGGTCTGAATACTTATGTAAATGTGGTATTTCAGTTATTTTTATTTGTAATACTTTTGCAAAAATTTCTAAAAGCGTGTTTTTGCTTTGTCATTATGGGGTATTGTGTGTGTAGATTGAGGGGGGAACAATTTAATCAATTTTAGAATAAGGCTGTAACGTAACATGTGGAAAAAGTCAAGGGGTCTGAATACTTTCTGAATGCACTGTACAACTAAACTCAGCAGCTGCCTAGTCTGCTTTGGCTAGAACACACACACACACACAGCCATAGAATTGTAGACTTTATTTCAACAAGAAACTCCAGATACTCTGAGCGCAGCCCAATCCAGAAATCTGGCAGTGGCTTTTGATTAAATTACATTTTCACAGAACCGCTTGTTGAAATTTTGATGAGGCTCTTTTGTTCAGATATCGGTAAGTGGACTAGAGGCAGGGCATGAAAGGGATAACGAATCCAGTTGTTTGTGTCATCGCGAAATTGCGCACCCAACTCACTCAGGTGCTTCGCTATATCATAAGCTTGAGTTCATTTGCACACAAAAAAATCATACAATGATGTAAAGACCTGTGTGTTGTCCTGGTTAAAGCAGACAGAGAAGAGCTCCAACTTCTTAATCATAGCCTCAATTTTGTCCCGCACATTAAATATAGTTGCGGAGAGTCCCTGTAATCCTAGATTCAGATCATTCAGGCGAGAAAAAACATCACCCAGATTGACCAGTCGTGTGAGAATCTCGTCATCATGCAAGCGGTCAGACAAGTGAAAATTATGGTCAGTAAAGAAAACTTGAAGCTCGTCTCTCAATTTAAAAAAAAATGTCAATACTTTGCCCCGTAGTAACCAACGCACTTCTGTATGTTATAAAGGCGTAACATGGTCGCTGCCCATATCATTGCATAGTGCAGAAAATACACAAGAGTTCAAGGGCCTTGCTTTAACAAAGTTAACAATTTTCACTGTAGTGGCCAAAATGTCTTTCAAGCTGTCAGGCATTCCTTTGGCAGCAAGAGCCTCTCGGTGGATGCTGCAGAGTACCCAAGTGGTGTCGGGAGCAACTGCTTGCACGCGCGTTACCACTCCATTATGTCTCCCTGTTATGGCTTTTCCACCATCAGTACAAATACCAACACATCTTGACCACCAAAGTCCATTTGATGTCACAAAGCTTTCCAGTACTTGAAAAATATCCTCTCCTGTTGTCCTGGTTTCCAGTGGTTTGCAGAAGAAGAAGTCTTCCTTAATTGACTCCCCATAAACGTAATGGACATTGGGGCGGCAGGTAGCCAGCCTACTGGCCAGTAACCAAAATGTTGCTAGATTGAATCCCCGAGCTGACAAGGTAAAAATCATCTGTTGTTCTGCCCCTGAACAAGGCAGTTAACTCACTGGCCGTCATTGTGTAAATAAGAATTTGTTCTGAACTGACTTGCCTAGTTAAATAAATAAAAATAAAAAATAAAAATTATATATATATATATATATACAGTGAGGGAAAAAAGTATTTGATCCCCTGCTGACGTTTGCCCACTGACAAAGAAATGATCAGTCAATAATTTCAATGGTAGGTTTATTTGAACAGTGAGAGACAGAATAACAACAAAAAAATCCAGAAAAACGCATGTGAAAAATGTTATAAATTGATTTGCATTTTAATGAGGGAAATAAGTATTTGACCCCCTCTCAATCAGAAAGATTTCTGGCTCCCAGGTGTCTTTTATACAGGTAACGAGCTGAGATTAGGAGCACACTCTTAAAGGGAGTGCTCTTAATCTCAGTTTGTTACCTGTATACCTGTCCACAGAAG
>QNTS01005669.1:19297-29839 GCA_003317085.1 Hucho hucho
ACAACTGGGTGAAAGTGTTGTGGTCAGATGAGACCAAAATGGAGCTCTTTGGCATCAACTCAACTCGCCGTGTTTGGAGGAGGAGGAATGCTTCCTATGACCCCAAGAACACCATCCCCACCGTCAAACATGGAGGTGGAAACATTATGCTTTGGGGGTGTTTTTCTGCTAAAGGGACAGGACAACTTCACCGCATCAAAGGGACGATGGACGGGGCCATGTACCGTCAAATCTTGGGTGAGAACCTCCTTCCCTCAGCCAGGGCATTGAAAATGGGTCGTGGATGGGTATTCCAGCATGACAATGACCCAAAACACACGGCCAAGGCAACAAAGGAGTGGCTCAAGAAGAAGCACATTAAGGTCCTGGAGAGGCCTAGCCAGTCTCCAGACCTTAATCCCATAGAGAATCTGTGGAGGGAGCTGAAGGTTCGAGTTGCCAAACGTCAGCCTCAAAACCTTAATGACTTGGAGAAGATCTGCAAAGAGGAGTGGGACAAAATCCATCCTGAGATGTGTGCAAACCTGGTGACCAACTACAAGAAACGTCTGACCTCTGTGATTGCCAACAAGGGTTTTGCCACCAAGTACTAAGTCATGTTTTGCAGAGGGGTCAAATACTTATTTCCCTCATTAAAATGCAAATCAATTCATAACATTTTTCACATGCGTTTTTCTGGATTTTTTTGTTGTTATTCTGTCTCTCACTCTTCAAATAAACCTACCATTAAAATTATAGACTGACCATTTCTTTGTCAGTGGGCAAACGTACAAAATCAGCAGGGGATCAAATACTTTTTTCCCTCACTGTATATATATACCAGGAGCTGTGCTAGACCCGCTACGTCTGTTGACTCATCCATCTGTAATGCATAGAATTCACTGGCCTGTATGCGAAGCAGTAATTGTTTCAAAACATCTCCTGCCATGTCACTGATGCGTCGTATAACAGTGTTGTTTGATGAAAGCATTGTCTGTATAGTTTTTTTGGCCTTTTCCCCGAACATTGTCCCAGCCATATCCGCGGCAGCAGGAAGAATTAAGTCCTCCACAATAGTATGGGGTTTGCCTGTCCTAGACACTCGGTAGCTCACCATATAAGACTCTTCTAGCCCCCTTTTATTAATGGTATCTGTTGCTTTTATACATGTCTTACTACTCAAAAGTTGTCTTAATTCTCGCAAAATAAACTCCTGAAGCTTATTTTTCAAATGGGCATGTTTTGTTTCTAAATGTCTGCGCAAGAGTGAAGGTTTCATAGAGTTATGCCAAGAGTGTGCAAAGCTGTCATCAAGGCAAACGGTGGGTATTTGAAGAATCTCAAATATAAAATATATTTGGATTTGTTTAACACTTTTTTGGTTACTACATGATTCCATGTGTGTTATTTCATAGTTTTGAAGTCTTCACTATTATTCTACAATGTAGAAAATAGTAAAAAATAAAGAAAAATCCTTGAATGAGTAGCTGTTCTAAAACTTTTGACCGGTAGTGTAATTCTCATCATATTGGCGCCTCTTTGATGGTCCAACGTCCCCGTCTGTTGTTCGGTGCTTTCCCGGGTAAGGGGGCAGCTCTTCGGCTGCATCAGATTCACAACTGCCAGTGTCCATGCTAGCTGGGCTTACAACAAATGTAGAATGACTGATGCTAGCATTGGATGTGCTATTTGAAGCAGAACAACTTGTGTCATCGGCAGGTGCAGGTGTAGTACTGCTGGTAGTAGCAGTAGTACTGCAGGTGTAGTACTGCAGGTGTAGTACTGCAGGTGTAGTACTGCTGCTAGTAGCAGTAGTACTGGTGGTGTAGTACTGCAGGTGTAGTACTGCTGGTAGTATTGCTGGTAGTAGCAGTAGTACTGCTGGTAGTAGTACTACTGGTGTAGTACTGCAGGTGTAGTACTGCTGGCAGTAGCAGTAGTACTGCAGGTGTAGTACTGCTGGTAGTACTGCTGGTAGTAGCAGTATTACTGCTGGTAGTAGTACTGCTGGTGTAGTACTGCTGGTAGTACTGCTGGTAGTAGCAGTATTACTGCTGGTAGTAGTACTGCTGGTGTAGTACTGCAGGTGTAGTACTGCTGGTAGCTGGTATGTGTCTCTATGGATGCGGGTCTTTTTTTAACCATGTATACATTTTTGAGCAAACGGAATGAGCAGCAGCTAGGTTTGACTACATACGGACCGGTAGTGGAATTCCCGCGAGAGAGTAACGGATAATGTGATTGGATGTTAATTATTTGACTAGGCTACCTGTATTTGACATTGTGTTGTTATTTTGCTGAACACTAGATGGTTTAATTTTATTTCTGGCAGTGAAACGAGGCTACTCAGGCGAGAAAAAAACCTCACCCAAATGTATAGCCCCATTGGAAAATATAAATGGACTGTTTGAAAATGTGAAGATTTATTATTATAAAACAAAAGAATGTGAATCACATTTTTATTTGTCATACCCACGACGGCATTGCGCGTACCCCAGTTTGGGAATACCTGATCTAGGAGATATAAGAAAGCTGATGGAATAGATATATATATACATTTATATTTATTATTTTTTTTATGATAATTTTTTGGGGGGACAAAACTACTTTAATAAAAAATGTTGACCGGTGCTGGGTTACCTTTAGAGCAGTCCCGTGACACTTTCCATAGAAATATTAGTTTGTAGGCCAAACCGTTCGGAAGCTGACATAGGAAGATGCTGTGGATTGAGAAGCAGCCCATCCCAAAAAAATAACATCTCTAGTTTAAACAGACGGATGTGTCAATGGCATTTTCAACTCTACTGATGTTGGTTTTTTTCTCTCACAGAAATGCTTGCGTTATATAGCGAGCATAGCGAGTGTGCCCACTCTGGTATTGGTGCGTGCACTATACCCAACAGCTCGCAGATAGAATGCGGGTATAGCATGATAATATAGATTATCAAACGGCACCGAAGAATCGAAGATCATGTGACCAGAAATAAGACCCTCGATATTTATTGGAAAGGAGCCTAGTGGTTAGAGCGTTGGGCCAGTAACCTGAAAGGTTGCTAGATCGAATCCCCAAGCTGACAAGGTAAAAATCTGTCGTTCTGCCCCTGAACAAGGCAGTTTAACCCACTGTTCCTAGGCCGTCATTGTAAATAAAAAATGTGTTCTTAACTGACTTGCCTAGTTAAATAAAGGTTAAATAAAAATCTAGCTCATCACCTTGCACTTTCACCATTAAAGCGTTTCCACTGACATTTTTCGCATAATTCATTTTACCCACACAAAGCACTCCCCACCTTGTCCAGCATATTTTGTTTTGTCTACAGTTGGAAAGTTTCCCGGACATTTTTTTTTTCCTCCATCAGGCCTGTCATTGCATTTTTTATGTGACGTACTTTACGAGCATTAAAAGGTTGGATGGAAACCTGGTCAATGTACATACTTGCCTGGCAAGAAAGTTTAGAAACAGGGCAATAGTTATTTTGGTCACAAGGGTCACCACCTTTGTGAAAGGGGAGTACATGGGCCACCTTCCAAACCTTGGGGAGAGTACCAGATATCTTCATCAGGTTAGGGGGAGTACATGGGCCACCTTCTAAACCTTGGGGATAGTTCCAGATATCATCATCAGGTTAGGGGGAGTACATGGGCCACCTTCTAAACCTTGGGGAGAGTACCAGATATCATCATCAGGTTAGGGGGAGTACATGGGCCACCTTCTAAACCTTGGGGAGAGTACCAGATATCTTCATCAGGTTAGGGGGAGTACATGGGCCACCTTCTAAACCTTGGGGATAGTACCAGATATCATCATCAGGTAAAACATATGGGTTTTAATGATTCAGTAATCAGAGCTGCAGCAAAAAAAAACAGCCCCAGTGGATCTCAAAGTAGAATTCCGTCCCCAAAACAGGAGGAGACGCATCATCATCCGCAAACAATTGATGGACGGCAACTGATTTCAGTAAGTCAATTTAAATGAATTTGAAAAAAATATATTTTAACAAAAATGATAAAACCAATAAAATTAAGGCGAGTAACGTATAAAAAGGTATCCATAGTCTTATAGAGAGAAGGCTATTGACTAGTCTTATGAGAAGACTAATGGCACCATGGAAAGCCCCGCTGACGGCTGTCTGTAGGAATTTATAAAATAAGTGTCTTTGTGGTCTGCAGCCACTAACAATAACACATGGTGTTATTATATATGTATAGGAGATACACATGGTGCATAGGAAGTAACGACAAGAGAATCGTTGATGATGCACATGGGTAATAAGGGAGATCACAGAGTGTGTTTGGGAATAGTGCTAAGTGAATGTGGATGTGAAAGTTGTGTGATTGTGAGATATGACATATTGAGCTGATTGAAATGTGGATATTAAAGATGATCGAAATTTGGATATTAAGACATTAAAATTTAGCTATAACGTACTGAGTGAACGAGAGCGGTCAGGGGACTAGCTCCAGTGTGAATGGGGAGTGATTGTGATCGGAGTTTTCCTGTTCTGTGTGAGCTGAGTTTTTCCGATCTATAACGTTATCTACGGTTCTGTTATCTAGGGGTTCCGTCCAACACCGTCCATCGTAGTCTGAGATTACTAGCACGAGGTGTTATTGAACACGGGGTGTTTTATATGTATAGGAAGTAGCGGCAAGAGAACCGTTGAAGATACATATGGTGCATAGGATGTAATGATAGAAAAGTCTACGTGGTCTGAACCACTGATAATAACACGAGGTGTTATTTTTATTGTAATTTGGTTGTAATCCAGAGAGGTTAGAAAAAGTATCTAGATCCCCTATGAGGCTGTGGAGGGATCAAAATTGTGGATTTAAAAGAAAACATGAATAATCAACATACAATGACACCTTTGTTTTTAAGCCCTGGATTTCTAGCCCCTTTATGTTATTGTTGGATCTGATTTTAATAGCTAACATTTCGATGGTAATAATAAATAAATATGGCAATAGTGGACAACCTTGCTTTACTCCTCTTGAAAGTTTTATACTTTTTGAGAAGTAATCATTATTTACTATTTCACACCTAGGGTTGATATACATAACTTTAACCCACTGTATAAGAGATTCTCCAAAATTGTAATATTCCAGGCATTTATATATAAATTACAGTCGTACTTTATCCAAAACCTTTTCAAAGTCAGCTATGAATACCAGGCCTGGTTTTCCTGATTTTTCACAGTGTTCTATTGTTTCTCCAATGTATCGTCCATGTCAAAATCCTGTCTGATTAGGATGAATAATATTCTGCAATACCTTTTTAATTCTATATGCGCTATACATTTTGCTAGAATTTTTACATCACAACATTGAAGTGTAAGGGGCACGCAATTTTTTAAATGGAGTGGATCTTTACATTTACCACTTGGGTCTTGTTTCAGTAATAATTAAAACAGACCTTCTTGTTGAGTATCTGATAATCTAACATCTTTATAGGAGTGGTTAAAACATGCTAATAACGGTCCTCTGATTACATCAAAAAGGGTTAGGAATACTTCAACTGGTATTCCATCCATCCCTGGAGTTTTCCAAGATTTAAAGGCTTTAATTGCGTCAAGAAGTTTCTCCTCTGTAATTTGGCCTTCACATGAGTCTTTCTGTACAGCTGTTCATGTTACAATATTAAATTGAAAAAAACATCTATACAATTAACTTCGGTTAGTGGAGATGGAGGAGACTGAAATGAAAACATTTTCAAATATTTTCTTTGTATTATCTTGTACCAGATCTATTGTGTAATATTCTCCTACATTCGTTTCACATTTCCACAAACTTCAAAGTGTTTCCTTTCAAATGGTACCAAGAATATGCATATCCTTGCTTCAGGTCCTGACCTACAGGCAGTTAGATTTGGGTATGTCATTTTAGGTGAAAATTGAAAAAAAGGGGTGGATCCTTAAGAGGTTTTAAAACAGCACATTGCTTAAATATTGTTGATTTAAATCAGTGCGCACGCTAGCACTCTGTCATAGTCGATCTCTCTCTCTATCAATTCCATTAAAATTGCATCCAAAATAGATCATCCTGTTCAAAATGTATATATGTATATAAATGTACATTTATATACATTACCGTTCAAAAGTTTAGGGTCACTTAGAAATGTCCTTGTTTTCCATGAAAACATACATGAAATTAGTTGCAAAATTAATAGGAATTATAGTCAAGATGTTGACAAGGTTATAAATAATGATTTTTAATTGAAATAATAATTGTGTCCTTCAAACTTTGCTTTCGTCAAAATATCCTCCATTTGCAGCAATTACAGCCTTGCAGACCTTTGGCATTCTAGTTGTCAATTTGTTGAGGTAATCTGAAGAGATTTCACCACATGCTTCCTGAAGCATCTCCCACAAGTTGGATTAGCTTGATGGGCACTTCTTACGTACCATATGGTCAAGCTGCTCCCACAACAGCTCAATAGGGTTGAGATCCGTTGACTGTGCTGGCCACTCCATTATAGACAGAATACCAGCTGACTGCTTCTTCCCTAAGTAGTTCTTGCATCGTTTGGAGCTGTGCTTTGGGTCATTGTCCTATTGTAGGAGGAAATTGGCTCCAATTAAACGCCGTCCACAGGGTATGGCATGGCGTTGCAAAATGGAGTGATAGCTTTCCTTCTTCAATATCCCTTTTACCCTGTACAAATCTCCCACTTTACCACCACAAAAGTACCCCCAGACATCACATTGTCTCCACCATGCTTTATAGATGGCGTCAAGCACTCCTCCAGCATCTTTTCATTTTTTCTGCGTCTCACGGATGTTCTTCTTTGTGATCCGAACACAAACTTAGATTTGTCTGTCCATAACACTTTCTCCCAATCTTCCTCTGTCCAGTGTCTGTGTTCTTTTGCCCATCTTAATCTTTTATTTTTATTGGCCAGTCGGAGATATGGCTTTTTCTTTGCAACTCTGCCTAGAAGGCCAGCATCCCGGAGTCGCCTCTTCACTGTTGACGTTGAGACTGGTGTTTCGCGGGTACTATTTAATGAAGCTGCCAGTATAGGACATGAGGTGTCTGTTTCTCAAACTAGACACTCTAATGTACTTGTCCTCTTGCTCAGTTGTGCACCGGGGCCTCCCACTCCACTTTCTATTCTGGTTAGAGCCAGTTTGCACTGTTCTGTGAAGGGAGTAGTACACAACGTTGTACGAGATCTTCAGTTTCTTGGCAATTTCTCACATGGAATAGCCATCATTTCTCAGAACAAGAATAGACTGACGAATTTCAGAAGAAAGTTCTTTGTTTCTGGCCATTTTGAGCCTGTAATCGAACCTACAAATACTGATGCTCCAGATACTCAACTAGTCTAAAGAAGGACAGTATTATTGCTTCTATAATCAGTACAACAATTTGCAGCTGTGCTAATGTAATTGCAAAAGGGTTTTCTAATGATCAATTATCCTTTTAAATTATAAACTTGGATTCGCCAACACAACCTGCCATTGGAACACAGGAGTGATGGTTGCTGATAATGGGCCTCTGTACGCCTATGTAGATATTCCATTAAAAATCTGCCGTTTCCAGCTACAATAGTCATTTACAACATTAACTGTATTTCTGATCAATTTGATGTTATTTTTATTTATATAAAAAAAAAAAATAATTAAACAAGGACATTTCTAAGTGACCCCAAACTTTAGTGTATATATATATATATATATACACTCTTGTCATTCTCTCAACCAGCTTCATGAGGTAGTCACCTGGAATGCGTTTCAATTAACAGGAAAGTATTCAGACCCCTTGACTTTTTCCACATTTTGTTACATTATAGCCTTATTCTAAAATGGATTAAATAACAAAAATTCCTCATCAATCTACACACAATACCCCATAATGACATCACAATACCTCACAATGACATCACAATAGCTCATAATGAGAAAGCAAAAACAGGTTGTTAGAAATTTGTGCAAATAAAAAAAATAAAAAACAGAAATACCTTATTTACATAAGTATTCAGACACTTTGCTATGAGACTCGAAGTTGAGCTCAGGTGCATCTTGGGGGTGGGGAATGGAGGGGGAGATTTTTTTCAGGGGGGGACTAAGGGGGGGGGGGGTCTTGGATGGTTGGCCTGGCGATTTGGAGCTTGGGCTAGTGGCCGATGGGTCGCTGGTTCGGGTCCCGATTTGTTGACGTGCCCTTGGGCGGGGCACTTCACCCTGGTTGCTCCTGTGGGTCTCACTGGATGGGAGTCTGTGGGTCTCTGTGGATGGGAGACTGTGGGTCTCTGTGGATGGGAGACTGTGGGTCTCTGTGGATGGGAGTCTGTGGGTCTCTCTGGATGGGAGACTGTGGGTCTCTCTGGATGGGAGACTGTGGGTCTCTCTGGATGGGAGTCTGCTAGTTGACTGAATATAATGTAAATGTTGAGCGACTTCACAGCAGGTAGGTATATTACTGTAGCATATGCTGCAGCAAATGTAGGGACCACAATGGAAATAAGCCATTGATTTTACTGTGCAATCCCTGTGACTTTTAAAATTATTTGTGGATGTATTTTTTTTTTACTGACAAATATCAAATCAAATGTGTTTATACAGCCCTTCTTACATCAGCTGATGTCACATAGTGCTGTACAGAAACCCAGCCTAAAACCCCAAACAGCAAGCAATGCAGGTGTAAAAGCACGGTGGTTAGGAAAAACTCTATAGAAAGAACCTAGGAAGAAACCTAGAGAGGAACCAGGCTGTGAGGGGTGGCCAGTCCTCTTCTGGCTGTGCCGGGTGCAGATTATAACAGAACATGGACAAGATGTTAAAATGTTCATAGATGACCAGCAGGGTCAAATAATAATAATCACAGTGGTTGTCGAGGGTGCAACAGGTCAGCACCTCAGGAGTAAATGTCAGTTGGCTTTTCATAGCCGAGCGTTCAGAGTATCTCTACCGCTCCTGCTGTCTCTAGAGAGTTGAAAACAGCAGATCTGGGACAGGTAGCACCTATGGTGAACGGGTCAGGGTTCCATAGCCGCAGGCAGAAGAGTTGAAACTGGAGCAGCAGCACGGCCAGGTGGACTGGGGACAGCAAGGAGTCATCAGGCCAGGTAGTCCTGAGGAATGGTCCTAGGGCTCAGGTCCTCCGAGAGAGAGAAAGAAAGAGAGAAAGAGAGAAAGAGAGAGAATTAGAGAGAGCATACTTAAATTCACACAGGACACCGGATAAGAGAGGAGAAATACTCCAGATATAACAGACTGACCCTAGCCCCCCCGACACATAAACTCCTGCAGCATAAATACTGGAGGCTGAGACAGGAGGGGTCGGGAGACACTGTGGCCCCGTCCGACGATACCCCCGGACACTGGCCAAACAAATACAATCAATCAATCTAACCAGCAGCCATTTGATGAATGGCAAGAGACAGCTGTTACAAAACAACAAAAACGTTGAATGACATTTGGAGATTGTCAAGCCAAGCCTTCTATACTGGGTAAGCCTAAAGTAGGGAGGGATGTGTTTTCAGTTCTGTCGCGATTGACATAGTCTTATTTATTGTGGTGTTGAAAAATGCAAACCATGACATTGAAGTGCCCAAAGTCGTTATGTTTTGTTTATTGGTTGTGTGGTGCGTTGTCATAGAAACCTGTTGGTGGAAAATATAATATATTTTATATAATTATAAATGTGGCATCAAAATGTTGGAAATCTGATTTCCCCCATAGTTGATCATTGTCTGCAGGCGGCTCTGATGGTGAAGTAATGAAACAGGAAGTGAGACTGATCTCATCTATAGTGGTCTGGAAACCCTAAACCTTCTGGCCCATAGCCCTGCGTGGCATCGACTGTACCACAAAAGCGTGCTTAGATAGCCAACGTCATTAGTCATCTATGGGCTAAGTTGATATCCACATTTATAAATGTAACAAGGCAAATCTGTTAAGAACAAATTCTTGTTTACAATGACAGCCTACCCCGGCCAAGCCCTAAAACGGACAACACTGTCCCAATTGAGCACCACCCTATGGGACTCCCAAAGCACAGCCGGTTGTAATACAGCCTGGAATCAAACCAGGTCTGTAGTGACACCTCTAGCACTAGAGATGCAGTGCTTTAGGCCGCTACGCCACACAGGAGCCCATAAACACAGGGTAGCTACAGTTATTGTTATTTGTGGTCATACACATTGTTTTGAGTTAATTATCTGAGTGGGGGACGGTGTTCAATTGATTTTACAGTACAAGTGGAGGGGGCGCATTTTTTTTATTGATTTGGACCAGCCACTTGATAGTGGAAGTGTAGTTCAGTAGGATAGAGGCTCTATGGCTGTATGGATCTGTAACTGCTACAGTGTAGTTTAGTATGATGGAGGCTCCTATAGCTGTGTGGATCTGTAACTGCTACAGTGTAGTTTAGTATGATGGAGGCTCCTATAGCTGTGTGGATCTGTAACTGCTACAGTGTAGTTTAGTATGATGGAGGCTCCTATAGCTGTATGGATCTGTAACTGCTACAGTGTAGTTTAGTAGGATGGAGGCTCCTATAGCTGTGTGGATCTGTAACTGCTACAGTGTAGTTTAGTAGGATGGAGGCTCCTATAGCTGT
>QNTS01005669.1:52568-64429 GCA_003317085.1 Hucho hucho
TATATCATACCCCCAAGACATGCTAACCTCTCATCATTACAATAACAGGGGAGGTTAGCATTATATATCATACCCCCAAGACATGCTAACCTCTCATCATTACAATAACAGGGGAGGTTAGCATTATATATCATACCCCCAAGACATGCTAACCTCTCATCATTACAATAACAGGGGAGGTTAGCATTATATATCATACCCCCAAGACATGCTAACCTCTCATCATTACAATAACAGGGGTTGCATACAAGTGTAACCTCATCACCTCACGTGCATCGCACAACAGAGACTCGCCAATAGAACGCTATGGATTCACCAGCTCCTGCTTTCTCCCGTTGTGCTCTTTACAAACAAACACGTGACTGGCTCAACTGTTCTGGGGAACTACCGTAAACTTCATATTTTAAAATACTGTGACAGGTAAAATGAAAAAACGCGACCTGCTTTGTCTCCTAAGGCAGGGCTATCCAACCCTGTTCCTGGAGAGCTACCGTCCTGTAGGTGAAAACCGAAAACCTACAGGACGGTATCTCTCCAGGAACAGGGTTGGAGAGCCCTGTCCTAAGGTACTGTATTGCATAAGTTGACTGCAGGTAGTAACTTAAAAAGTAGCTACAAATATTGAAATGTATTGAAAAACTTCAAAGAAAGAGTTTTGACGGTATTGAAAATCGATCCCTTGGCTTTTTCCAATTACCCCTGTAAATAGTATATACGAAATACCGCCCAAGCCTAGTATGATATTTGTGCGTCTGTAACTTTCTCACTCATTATTATTCACAATTCATTCAGGATCATCCATAATCATGGTAGTGTTTAGAAACATATTCTTATTCTTATCACAAAATAATCTGAAACACAACCAAAACAAACAGCAAACGCATCCCAAAAATGTGTAGAATCACAAGCTTGATGTAGTCATTGAGTGCTATGAATAAGAACCAAATACTTAACTTGGTTAAAGATGATTGGGATGAATCAAAACGAATACAAATTTTCATTTAAGGACCAAGAAAGACAGCTTTGCCATACAGGTTGCAAAATATTGTGAAGAGATTTTCGATGTACCGATTCCATGGCACATGTTTTATGAAGGGATACACAAAACGACACTGGATTTAAAACTTTTGCGTTTTTCAACCAATAGAATGTTTTATATATATATATATATATATATATATATATTGCGAATACAACAATCCCAGCTCTGCAGATTTTGTTGCGAAGAGACAGAATCATTAGATCATTTATTTTTGGTAGTCTCCATATGTAGCTTGTTTTTGGTCGCAGGTTCAGGAATGGATGACGAATTGCAACATTTACCTGGAGCTAACTCTGCAGATAGCACTACTAGGTGAAACATCTGAAAAATCACAATGAATCGATCAATAATATAATAATACTCTTAAAAAAAAAAAAAAATGTACAATCTGTAGAATCTATGAGAATAGAACGGTTCAGAACCTCTGTGAAACATCACAGTTGAAAAAGATATGGCCAATAGAAATCCCAAACTGGATGGTGTTCAGAGATCGATGGGAGGGGTTGAGTGGAGCTGAAGGACGGGACTAAAAACAAAATAACTATTGTAAAATATACTGTGTTTATAAAATGTATACAGTATGTATACGCTGGGAGTAGAAGCCTACGTGTTGTTGACCATTCGTTTACTCCAATTAGGGGAAAATAATAAAGGAAAATATATTGAAAAACATTTATATATGGGGGATTGGAAATGACGCAGACAATGACATTGAGGGAAATCGCAATCTATTTGCTATGTTGAAGCTGACCCCCCAAAAGCGTTGTAATTTCTAAACGGTTCACCCGATAACGATTAAAATACCCTGAAATTAAAGCTGACAGTCTGTACCTTAACCTCATAGTCATTGTATTATTTCAGTGCTGGAGTACAGACCCAAAACAACAAATGGAGCTATAATGGGCCCATAGGGTTCTGGTCAAAAGTAGTGCACTATGTAGGGAATAGGTTGTCATTTGGGACATAAACGGTAACTGTTGACTTAGCCTCTTCCTGTGTTCCGGAACCCTAATTTTCCTATAGCTTCTGAACACTACCTCACAGCTGGGTCTTTGATTGATAGCTGTTCCGCCCACTCCGGTGGGAGCGTGTCCTGATTATGACCATATATGGAATTTCAATCCTCTCTCCTACTTCCCCTGAGGTGTGGGTGCGTTGTCAGGTGAGTAATCAGACTAGTGGCCATGAATCAGATGACACACACACGGTTTGATCCTGTGATTCATTCACACACTACATGTTGGATCACAGTCAGTGGCACACCACATCCTAACAGAGCAAGACCATGCTGCCTCCTGTGTGTGGTAGATATGGTAGAGACAAAGGGATAGGGTAATTATCTGAGTGGTAAGAAACCTGGGATGAAGCAAAACTCAGTGCTCACACCCTTGTTTACATCTCAAACACATATACCACATTCCTCTGGATACCAAAGGAGCGACACGAGTACTATTCAAATATGAAATTACAAGTTTGTATTGTATACTCAAACAGACCAAACTGACCCTCACAACAGACCAAACTGACCCTCACAACAGACCAAACTAACTGCCACAACTGACCCTCACAACAGACCAAACTGACCCTCACAACAGACCAAACTGACCCTCACAACTGACCCTCACAACAGACCCTCACAACAGACCAAACCGACCCTCACAACAGACCAAACTGACCCTCACAACAGACCAAACCGACCCTCACAACAGACCAAACCGACCCTCACAACAGACCAAACCGACCCTCACAACAGACCAAACCGACCCTCACAACAGACCAACAGATTTCTAGTTGCTATACATCTTAATCTGTTTATGTGTATACAATAGTCTCTTGTGCCTGATTTTAGTTCTGAGTGCTGAGATTTCCATCAATCTAGTTATGTGTGTACTATATCTAAAGAGAACATGTTGATTATGTAAGACATCTTCTAGTTATGTGTGTACTATATCTAAAGAGAACATGTTGATTATGTAACACATCTTCTAGTTATGTGTGTACTATATCTAAAGAGAACATGTTGATTATGTAACACATCTTCTAGTTATGTGTGTACTATATCTAGAGAACATGTTGATTATGTAACACATCTTCTAGTTATGTGTGTACTATATCTAAAGAGAACATGTTGATTATGTAACACATCTTCTAGTTATGTGTGTACTATATCTAAAGAGAACATGTTGATTATGTAACACATCATCTCAGGCTATTCCGTGCAACAGTTAGTATGATCGTCATGATTGTTCAGAACTAACAACAGTACTGGGTATCTATGTGTGTCAGTGGATACATTCCTACACAGTGTATTACTTTTTGACCAGAGGGCCCTATCTCTTGTATTCCCCATCTATCTGTGTTTGTGTGTCAGTGTGTACGTCAACCAGTCCTCCATCAGGCTTGTGAGTGTCAGAGAGAGATAGTGTGGGTGTTTTTTCTTCTTCTCTGGTGACAGCAAGTTCAGGCAGGGTGTGTGACGGAGGAGAAGATATGAGTCGGAGTTCCCAAAGCACCAGGCACTCAGAACACATAGAGGAGATCACCCAGGAACACAGAGGCACGCCAGGTATGAGAACGCTCTCTCCTCCTCTCTTTCGGTCTTTCTTTCCATCATTCTCTATTTATTCTCTCTCAATCTGTACTTTCCAGTATTCACTGAAGTATGTTAGTTATGTTTGAATGCTGTTACGTTGTCTGACTGAGTAATGCGTTAAGAGTTCTGATTTACCTCAATGTTAAACCAATATTAGCGAACTTGACAAACATCCACTGAAGATTTTCTAACCAGACAAGCATTTGTACATCTCTAACCAATCAAATGGTTCACATGTTACCGTTAGTGAAACAGAAGGAAACGTGTAAATACTGTTTTACATATCTATGATTTCATATGAAATGGTTTGACAACATTCTGAGTTAATTAACATTGACAGATATATACAGACAGATATATATACGGACAGATATATAATATATATATATATATATATATATATACGGACAGATATATACGGACATAGATATATACAGACAGATATATATACGGACAGATATATAATATATATATATACGGACAGATATATACAGACAGATATATAATATATATATATACGGACAGATATATACAGACAGATATATAATATATATATATACGGACAGATATATACAGACAGATATATATATATATACAGACAGATATATACAGACAGATATATATATATATATACAGACAGATATATACAGACAGATATATATATATATATACAGACAGATATATACAGACAGACATACAGTTATAACCTGTTGCTGTCATGGAGATAGTCATGATGTGACTCATAGGTCTACGTTCCAAATGGCACCTTATTCCCTATTTAGTGCACTACTTTTGAGCAGGGCACATTAAATTAGTGCACTACCTAGGGAATAGGGTGCGTGGAAGCTGGCAGTGTTTGAGGCTCCAACTAGAGAGCAAAGAGTCAAAGTCTGAGTGAGTCTGGAACCAGGAGTCTCTGTTATCTCCGTCATAAATTGAACACACAGAGGCGGCACACAGACACACACACAGTGAACTCTCTGTCACCCAGACGAGATGATGTGACAGAGAGAGATGGAGTGACAGATAAACACACAGATAAATATTATGTGACACATTACGGTTGTATCTCATCCAGCACAATGCTTATTTTTGTCTTATTTCATACTGAATCAAAAACCACCCCATCCACAACCTCTGGTATGTGTGTGTGTAAACTGTCTATGGAATTCTCTAGTACAGAGAATGAGATCATCTATCTGGAAGAACGACATTAAGACACGAATCCCTTTCTCTCTCACCCCTTTCTCTCTCACCCCTTTCTCTCTCACCCAGCTTTAAAGACATCAAAACAACAACAGGGAGATACATTGCATCGCGAAGGAGAAGAGAAGGAGAGAGACAAAAGAAAGAGAAGAAGGAGGAGAGAATAAAAAAAGAAAAGATGGCGATTGGAAAGAGTTCCAGAAACGGTTCCGTCAGGTCCCCAAAGTACCTGGACAAGAGTTCTGGGTTCTACGGTCGCCTGGATGAGCCCGAGAGGAGAGGAGAGGAGGAGGAGAGGGGGAGAGAGGGGGACTGGGGGGGATCGTGCCCAGCCACAGAGCTCTCTACGGGGGGAGAGACGGACCGGGGAGAGCCTGGGGTGTTTGACTTTAACCAGGGAATGATGGAAGATGACGACACCACTCTTCTCCGAAGGAAACCCAGCCGTCTCAGCTCCCGCTGGAGAAGAAGCTCCAGGAAGGCCAAACCCCAGGCAATCTCCCCCAGGCAGGGGGACCAGATCCTGGGTACAGAGATGGAGACGCAGACCCCTGTCCTGGAGGTCCTGGAGGTGGAGGTGAGGGTAGAGACTGGAGGACAGAGGGAGAAAGAGAGGAGAACGGAAGAGGAGAGGACACTGGTCCACTTTGCGAGCCGAGAAGAAGCGGATGACAAGGTTCTGATAAAGGACAAGAAGAGAGGGAGGGAAGAAGAGGAGGAGAAGGAGGAGGAGAAGAAGGGACAGGAGGAGATGAAGGTGATGAGGAAGAGGAGCACGCTGAAGAACTACCGCAAGGTGAGAGAACGAGAGAGGATGGTAGTGTGTGTTTTGCCTTCCAGGCACCCTTGGAAAACCTCCACTTGTTATTGTTGTAGCAGCAGCAGTATCCAGGTTTACCCTTCCTACCTGTGGAATTCTCCCAGAGGGAGGAACAATGGGTTAAAGTTCCACGTTCCACAGTTACATTCCAAGAACAGCAGCCAGTAATTAGTCAGTTATGGAAACATTTATATGACCCTCTATGCCCATATTATTAACGGTCTAGTCAGAGTCCAATGACTGATCTGTGTACGTCACCCACCCCATGAGCTCAAATGCTAAATTAACTCTGTAGGCCATTTTAAATCTATTTATTATTTTATTGTTGATAGACAGTTAGGCCTAATGTGCCAAAAACAAAGACAGATATTATAGCTATAGTAACATTATCGCTATAGTAATATTATAGCTATAGTAACATTATCGCTATAGTAATATTATAGCTATAGTAACATTATCGCTATAGTAATATTATAGCTATAGTAATATTATAGCTATAGTAACATTATTGCTATAGTAACATTATCGCTATAGTAATATTAGAGCTATAGTAATATTATAGCTATAGTAACATTATCGCTATAGTAATATTATCGCTATAGTAATATTATCGCTATAGTAATATTATAGCTATAGTAACATTACAGCTATAGTAACATTATCGCTATAGTAACATTATCGCTATAGTAATAGTTCCAGGACAACTCCTTAGCTAGTATCAGGTGACACACCTGTTCTCCCCACCTGCGACCCTCTCCTCTCTTCCCTTCCCCTCCCTAACCCTGACATGTTGTCTGTTTGCTTTATGAATCCATCCCCCTTTCCTCTCCTCCACATTGGGAAATGTTCCCTCCCTCCATCCTGCCTGCTTGTTGATCTGTCTCTCTCTTTATCATCTGCCTTCCTCATCCTCCTCTCCTCCCCCCTCCACATCTCCTCCCTATCATCCCCCTTCCTTCCCCTCTTCTCCCTCTCCTCCCCCCTTCCTTCACATCTCCTTTCCCCTTCCTCTCCTCCCCCTCCCTCCACATCTCCTCCCCCTCTCTCCACAACTCCTCACACATTATTTAGGAACAACCCTGGGCCTTTCTCCTCCCCGTCTGTCTTTCTCTTTCTTCTCCATCAGCGGGGAGCGCACACGCACGTCATTCCTGTGCCTTACTATCTGACCCCAGATCGTTGTTTGAGGGCACTAGCGATCATCCCTCGCTCCTACTCAGAAACCGCCAGGCTAACATTCCTTCCTGATTACACAGGGGTCAGGGGTCATGTCATAAGAGAGAGACCAGGATGAACACAACATATAACTGCATCAAATGAATAATGATACACATCCACTCTGAACACATAAACTGGGACGTCCCAAGTTATCTTGTTCTGGTCTTGACTGGATCATGTTCCAATTGAAATGTTTTCTTTTGTGAACACATTTGTTAACAATGTTTTTATCAATATCAAACAATGTTTTCTGGTCACCTGTATTGATTATTCATTCTATCCCCTTCAGACTTTCGACCGAGCGTTCCGTCGAGGGTGGGAGACCTTCATCACTAACCTGTACAGCGTGACGCTCATACCGGACTCATCATCATCACCATCATCATCATCACCATCAAAGGAAATGCACCATGCCTCAGCCTTAGTAGAACACAGATAGGATTCACAAACCTGTTTCATCTAATCTGTAAACTGCAATTGTTCCAATCAGGTTATGTAATGCCCGTATTGTAATTTGAGATTGAGGCTGGCTTGGACAGAGTGTTCCGTTTGTGTTCTCAACTCAACGCAAATGACCTGTGTTCACCTCAATTGTATGGTTCAATTGATTAATCAAATCAGTGATATTGATCTAATACATACTGGTTTATCAATGATCAATATGAACAGCACCTGATTAACACCAGGAAGTACACACCATTTAACTCATTCTTATTCTGAATTCCAAATAGCACACTATTGTACTAGTGCACTAAATAGGGAGTGAGTTTAATACTTCCTCACAGGGTGAAGTTCAACCTCTCTGGAGGACCCGTCTGTGGGATGGCTTCAGTGTTGTGCAACCTGAGGGATAAAGTATGTTTCACGTTGAGACCTGATAACGTATGTTTCACTATCCATGTGCCTATTGAACGTACCCCAAGTGTGTTATGTTTGTTTCATAAAAGGAGAACGTTTTCATACCATGAAATTAACCGACCATGGGGGGACATGAGGGTACGAACTTTGGTCCTCTGACTTTGTCTAAAAGGAGGTTTGCACATCAAACACATTTAATACGTTATTTATTAATTTATTTACTATATGATCACTTTGCACATTTTTCTAGGTAATCTCTCTCAATAATATCTTACCAAAGAGTTTATTTATCGTTAATTATTGGCCTAAATCACAACATCCAATCTCTCTCTTGCAGCATTGAAGTCAAGCTCAGAATCATGAGAGCTATACTGAGCTAGTGGAGAAAAACATGTTTCTATATTGTACGTGAATTACTAAATTGTTATGATATTTTGTTTAAAAATCAACGCTTTGTTTTACGTTTGCCAACTTGTAGCCTTTGTCCTAAAATAAAATATGCTTTACAATAAGATAATTTCTCAAAATATATTTTGTTCTTCATCCTCCTAAGAAAATAACGTTTTTGGTCAGCTGTATACTATACTACAATATACTACACTATACTACACTATGCTATACTACAATATACTGCACTACACTATACTATACTGTGCTATACTACACTATACTGTGCTATACTACACTACACTACACTACACTGCCCTACAAAGGCAAAAGGCAGTAACTGCTCATTGCTTTAGCCAGTTAGCTTGGGTGCTTGACTGCCGTTGTGAGGTCAGACTGCTCGGATCAACCCTACTCCTCGGTCGGAGCGTCCAGTGTCCGCTCTGAACGCTCCTAGAGCGAAACGCGCTGAATTTACAATCTGACAACACTGAATTTACGAACGCCCAGAGCACACTCTGAGTGTCCTCTGGCACTCCAGGGTGAATTTACAAACGCCCAGAGCACACTCTGAGTGTCCTCTGGCACTCCAGGGTGAATTTACAAACGCCCAGAGCACACTCTGAGTGTCCTCTGGCACTCCAGGGTGAATTTACAAACGCCCAGAGCACACTCTGAGTGTCCTCTGGCACTCCAGAGTGAATTTACAAACGCCCAGAGCACACTCTGAGTGTCCTCTGGCACTCCAGGGTGAATTTACGAACGCACCCTCTGTATGGGGTGCACGTCTAACTGGCTATCGATCGTGTGTGGTGTAAACGTTACTGATTCAAATAACCCATTGAATGTCTGAATAAAATTATAGGGATTATATTCATTATAGGGACAATAGATTAAAGCTAGAATAAATTGATGATCGCCTTTTATGGGAGCAGGTAGCACAAATCTATTGCTTCATGCTAATTTAGGTAGTTTTTTTTACATTTGTCAGCTCTAGCTAGATGGCTGTCACTGGCTGTGTGTGTGGTGTACTGATTCAAAGAAACCATCAGATGAAATTTCAGAATATAATTCATTATTGGGCTAGTATCAATTACAGATCTCCTCTTATGGGAGCCGGTAGCAGTGTTAGTCTATGCTAGTTAGCTAATTCATTATGTTCTCAGATCTATTTAGCAAGCTAGTTCTTACCAGTGTCTGGATGTCGGCGTTTCAGAGCAAATTCAACCATCCTTTCCAGCCGGGAATGCTGTGCCATGATGTTGTATCCCTAGATTAGCAATGTAAGTGTGTGTAGCTGTCAGTCAGTGTCATACAGGTTTGATTGTATCACTATCAGAATACAATGATGTGATATCAAGGTAAAAGGCATTAACTGCAGCCAGGGGCCGGTTAAAACCAAGTTAAAAGGCAGTAAGTTAAATTACTGCAATTGACCTTAGTTTCACAGTAACTTTTTCCCGTTACTGCAAATATGAACCCCCATTTTCTCCAAAACACAATACACAAGAGGAAGGATACTTGTCCACAACGATAAGGTGACATTAACTTATTTTCGACCAAATTAGCAGTTACTGCCTTTTGTTGTTGTTGTTGTTGTTGTTGTTGCTTGGTAGGGCAGTAATTATGTAATTAAAAACGCTATCAAAGATGACGGATGAAATAAATGAAGCCATGTCGCGTCACGATAGAACGTTTTATCGACAGCGCCTAGCGACTGTTGCCACAGTATTTAGAATCTTTGAAGTAACCAATAAAAATGCACAATGTTATATTTCTTTGACTTCCATTGGCACGTTCAAATATGAACGGTAACGAACAGCTGAACCGTTTCAGTTGATCGTTTTACAAATTCTGCTAATAATTATAATTATCTTCTGTTGATTTGACCGGCGACGATAAAAAAAAAAAAAATGAGTTGCCGTCTTCATTTGATACTCTGCGTCCTCTTATTGCTATTTGATGAAGGTAAAATTAACTTTGTTAACAGTTAATTGGTTTAGCGACATTTGCCCACGTAACGTTAGCATAGCTAAAGGTTATTTGATAGCTAGCTAGCTAAGTGTCACAACTCGAGACTAACGTTAGCTGTGATTGTTTGAAAAAGAGAGCTGTCAGATTAGCTCGGAAGAAAATACCAGTTATTTATTGCAATTGAATTGTGTGGAAATTATGATTCTTCTCTTGGCCATAAAATATTACACAAACACCGCTCTATAAATAATCACTCAAAACACAATATAGCTAATAATATATTGTGTCAACAATCACTGACAATAGCCTATGTTGTCAATGATGTAACGTTAACGTTGTCTACTACTTCTATTAGATGTAGATCATTGTCTTTGATATTTCTTTTTTTATTATTAATCCCAGCCCGTGTACCCGCAGGAGGCCTTTTGCCTTTTGGGAGGCCGTCATTGTAAATAATAATTTGTTCTTAACTGACTTAACGTTACCTAGTTAAATAAAAAAAAAAATTGTATTTGCTACACTACAGCTCTTTATCCATGCTTAGCCACTACTTAAAAAAAAATTGTATTTGCTACACTACAGCTCTTTATCCATGCTTAGCCACTACTTAGCCATGCTTAGCCACTACTTAGCCATGCTTAGCCACTACTTAGCCATGCTTAGCCACTACTTAGCCATGCTTAGCCACTACTTAGCCATGCTTAGCCACTACTTAGCCATGCTTAGCCACTACTTAGCCATGCTTAGCCACTGCTTAGCCACTTCTTTGCCATGCTTAGCCACTACTTAGCCATGCTTAGCCACTATTTAGCTAGATATTCTGTATTCTTGCCTAGTCAGAGTATGGCTCAAGATTATGATTCTCAGTCACATCCAAACCAGCCCACTACAGTACAGTCATTGTTTCTCCGCTCCTCTCCTGTAGGGTCCCTGAGGTACATCCCATTCCCAGCAGCACCACTCATCCCTACAGCCTACACCTTGGAGCCACAGGGAGACCTCTCAACAAGCCAAGATGTCCTCACTCTTTCCCCATCACATCTTCTGACCCAAACTCACCACATTCCTACAGCAGCATCCAAAGACCAGCACAACACACCATCCCATCAAGATATTATTGATCTATCTGGATTTTCAACCATTGGCAATACTGACCACTTTGGCTCAATATCCACAACTTCTCCAAGTGGTGGTCTCAAATTCAATGCAAGTGATCCTGTGTCAGCCCCTGAAGTCATTGACTTCTACACTCATCAGACAGATTCTGTCACCGTCACCGATGACCTTGGCAACACTAGTCTTAGTTTACATGGTAACAACACTAACATTACTGTCACAGTAGATACTAGTGCAGTAGTTACTGAGACGGCAGCGCAGGCTGAACCAACCACAGACTTGATGCTGGGCCTGGAGGAGGAGGAGGAAGCCAGTGGCCATCTTAATACTACCCAGGATGCTTCACTCTCAGCCCCCCTGATCGAAGATATTAATCAGGCTTATGACTCAACAGGTGACTATAATGTTAGCGCTGAGGCTAATGGCTCTGTGATAACAGGTCACTATGATGTTAGCGCTGAGGCTAACAGCTCTGTGATAACAGGTCACTATGATGTTAGCGCTGAGGCTAACAGCTCTGTGATAACAGGTCACTATAATGTTAGCGCTGAGGCTAACAGCTCTGTGATAACAGGTCACTATGATGTTAGCGCTGAGGCTAACAGCTCTGTGATAACAGGTCACTATGATGTTAGCGCTGAGGCTAA
>QNTS01005670.1:48440-59306 GCA_003317085.1 Hucho hucho
CGTCTCACAATCCAGCTGTCTGTTTTGTCTGCTGAAAAACGTGAGCCACGTCAGAAAGGGTCTACCAGGATATTTAGGCTAACTGCAGCTTTTAACGCTACTGGCTGGCTGCAAAACAGACATGTATTTAATACATGCAATTATGTAGGCTTTTTTATTGGGGCTCCCGAGAGGCGCATATGTCTAAGGCACTAAAGACACCCTGGTTCGAATCCAGGCTGTATCACAACCGTCCGCGATTGGGAGTCCCATAGTGTGTCGCACAATTGGCCCAGCGTTGTAAGTAAGAACTTGTTCTTAAAACGGACTTGCCTACTAGGCCCAAGACAGACACACACAAAGTCAAGGATAGAGCGATAAGGACTAGAATGTCTGTCTGTCTGTAAGAAACAGTAGGCTATTGTGATAACCTAATGAGGGGTGTAAACTTAATTATAACTATTGTACAATAGATCATTTTATTTTCTAACTAGCTAATTTACTTGCAGGACATATCCACAGCAACTATGTAACACACCGTAGCAACACACAGTGGAATAAGAGAAGCCCATGTAACGCAATGGGTGGGAGAAATGCGCTTTACAAATTACATGTATTATTAATAACAGTAGGTTACGCAACTAGTTTAGCAACATAAATAACATCGTAGCCTACTTTCGTCCTGAGCAATATGATATGATCTAAACCAAGACAAATGAAAACAGCCATAACGTTTCATCATCATCATCATCATCATCCGAGTATCATAACCCATGTCCGTTCCCCTCCTCTTTCTCACCTCATCTTCGGCGTTATTGCCAGATCCATTCCCGACGTGGGCCATGGTTAGCTGGCTGGAAGGCTTGCAGCAACGCCAGTAACGGAGTGGAACTGTTATCAAAGTTAGGGTTAAGCAGGAGAAAAGGCTAGTTATTAGGTCATTAGGTCAGAAAATCATTTCGTTTTGGTCCATCTCTCTCTCTCTCTCTCTCTCTCGGAGGTGAGTGTCACCGTCTCTGTTCAGACAGAAAATCCAGTTTGAGAGTGTTTTTTTGCTGGTTCAGCCAGCTTCTGATTTCTTTCGGCGGAGCCTTTCCTTCCTTCCACCTTCCCGTCGCTGGCTACACACTCCCAGGAACGCTCAACACCGGTCCGCCTTCTGCCAACACAATAGGAAAACCCTTTTCCACCGGGCCAGCCCAGTCCGTCCTGACTACACACCCCTCGAGCCTTTCTCCGGTCAATCACGGAAAGCACGAGAGCCCTGTCCAGGTGTCACGTCAGCAGTCACGAAACTGAAACAGGATATGGGGTGAGACATCAACAACCCCGGTAAACGCCGGGTTTCAGTCTATTTCTAGCAATCCGCGCCTTAGTCGCTCTCTGAGGCATATAGCCTAGGCTACCAGAGGATTCATTTTAGACATGTGAATCGCTCCTTCTCATTTCAACGTTTATTCAGCCTAGACAAATAGGCCCAGCGAGGACAGTCGCCTATAGCCTATTCTAATCTTTGCCATGCATGCCACGGTTTTACGGGCTTCTGGTGTTCTAGTATCGACTCAACTGTAGACTGTGGAAGCTACAATATAAATAACGTGACACGAGTCCAAAAGCGACGCACCACGACACGCGTGTGGCTCTGCCGTGCCTTTATTTTTCAATTCAGATGAATAGTCACGCACAAAATCATATTTTCCTAAATGCCAGCTAATTATGATCCAAACAGATCCATAATAAAATACAGGTCCTAGGATAAGAAGCGGATACCGTCCTTCTTCCCTCAGTGCCTAAAGGATAGCCTATGGACGTTGTTGTACCCTAAAAAGTAATGAAAAATGAAAATGTACCGGATTAACATTGGTCTTTTCACTGTGTGCGCACTGCGCGGAAAATGTGTTCTTGCTATGTGGCAAATACAAAACGCTCCTCCCATCCCACTAGTCAGTGCTGTCCTCTTGACATGCACCACCCAAATCAGCTACTAGAGGACAGCAAAGCGCTCTCACTATCTCTAAGCATCGGGAGAGCGATATACAAGGTCTGAGGTCATCTGCCTTTGGCCTAAAGAGCAGCAACCCAGACTTAAATAAAATAAATGGGAAAAATACAGACATTGTCATCCTACAAGAAACATGGTATAGAGGAGGCGGACCCACTGGTTGCCCTCTAGGTTACAGAGAGCTGGTAGTCCCATCCACCAAACTACCAGGTGTGAAACAGGGAAGAGACTCAGGGTGCTTGCTAATTTGGTACAGAGCAGAACTAACCCACTATTAAAGTAGTCAAAACAGGAACATTTTATATCTGGCTTGAAATGAATAAGGAAATGATCAGGGGAAAATGTCCTCCTGTGTGCTCCCTATATCTCCCCACTAGAATCCCCATACTTTAACGATGACAGCTTCTCCATCCTGGAGGGGGAGATCAACCATTTCCAGGCCCAGGGACATGTACTAGTCTGTGGTGAACTAAATGTCAGAACTGGACAAGAACCTGACACCCTCAGCACACAGGGGGACAAACACCTACCTGGAGGTGACAGCATTCCCTCCCTATGACAAAACAACCAAAAAAATAGGGTCACAACTCCTGCAGCTCTGTCGCACGCTGGGTCTGTACATAGTCAATGGTAGGCCTCGAGGGGACTCCTATGGGAGGTACACCTATAGCTCATCTCTTGGCAGTAGTACTGTAGACTACTTTATCACTGACCTCAACCCAGAGTGTCTCAGAGAGTTCACAGTCAGTCCACTGACACCCTTATCAGATCACAGCAAAATCACAGTCTACTGGAACAGAGCAATACTCAATCATGAGGCATCAAAGCCAAAGGAACTGAGTAATATTAAGAAATGCTATAGATGGAAGGAAAGTAGTGTGGAAACCTACCAAATAACTATTAGGAAACAACAAATTCAATCCCTTTTTGACAACTTCCTGGACAAAACGTTCCACTGTAATAGTGAAGCTGTAAACTTGGCAGTAGAAAACATAAACAGTATATTTGGCCTCTCAGCTTCCCCTGTCAAATCTAATCATTTCAAGCAGACAACCTAAGAAAATGAACAACAATGACAAATGGTTTGATGAAGAATGCAAAAACCTAAGAAATAAATTGAGAAACCTGTCCAACCAAAACCATAGAGATCCAGAAAAGGCCTACGCCTTCACTATAGAATCCCCATACATTGGGGCTGCAGGTAGCCTAGTGGTTAGAGTATTGGGCCAGTAACTGAATGGTTGCTAGATTGAATCCCATAGCCGACAAGGTAAAAATATGTTGTTCTGCCCCTGAACAAGGCAGTTAACCCACTGTTCCTAGGCCGTCATTGTAAATAAGAATTTGTTCTTAACTGACTTGCCTAGTACAATAAAAAATATGGTGAATCACTAAAACAATACAGAAATACACAACGGAAAAAGAAGGACCAGCTTGTCAGAAATCAGCTCAATGTAATTGAAGAATCCATAGACTCTAACCACTTCTGGGAAAATTGGAAAACACTAAACAAACAACAACACGAAGAGTTATCTATCCAAAATGGAGATGTATGGGTAAACCACTTCACCAATATTTTTGGCTTTATAACAAAGAACAAACATCAAAAACATTAAATGATCAACTATTAAAGACTACCAGAACCCCCTGGATTCTCCAATAACATTGAATGAACTACAGGACAAAATACATACCCTCCAACCCAAAAAGGCCTGTGGTGTTGATGGTATCCTCAATGAAATACACAGGCAACAAATTCAAATTGGCTATACTAAAACTCTTCAACATCATCCTTAGCTCTGGCATCTTGCCCAATATTTGGAACCAAGGACTGATCACCCCAATCCACAAAAGTGGAGACAAATTTGACCCCAATAACTACCGTGGGATATGAGTCAACAGCAACCCTGGGGAAATCCTCTGCATTATCATTAACAGCAGACTCGTACATTTCCTCAATGAGAACAACGTACTGAGCAAATGTCAAGTTGGCTTTTTACCAAATTACCATACGACAGACCACGTATTCAGCCTGTACGCCCTAATTCACAAACAAACAAAACCGAAGTCTTCTCATGCTTTGTTGATTTAAAAAATGCTTTCAACTGAATTTGGCATGAGGGTCTGCTATACAAATTGATGGAAAATGGTGTTGGGGGAAAAACATACAACATCATAAAATCCATGTACACAAACAAGTGTGCGGTTAAATTTAATTTAACTGTTTTAAATATAAATGAAATAGATGTCTTCCCTGATGGCCGGGGGGTCAGATAGGGATCCATCTTGATCCCCACCCCCTCTTCAACATATACATCAATGAATTGGCGAGGGCTCTAGAACAGTCTGCAGCACCTGGCCTCACCCTACTAGAATCTGAAGTCAAATGTCTACTGATGATCTGGTGCTTCTGTCCCCAACCAAGGAGGGCCTACAAGGAAGGAGGGCCTACAAGGAGGGCCCTCCTTGGTTGGGGACAGAAGCACCAGATGTGCCACTAGAGTTCCTGGTTCGAGTCCAGGCTCTGTCGCAGCCGGCCGCGACCAAGAGACCCATGGGCCTACAAGGAGGGCCCTCCTTGGTTGGGGACAGAAGCACCAGATGTGCCACTAGAGTTCCTGGTTCGAGTCCAGGCTCTGTCGCAGCCGGCCGCGACCAAGAGACCCATGGGGCGGCGCACAATTGGCCCAGCGTCGCCCGGGTTAGGGGAGGGTTTGGCCGGCAGGAATGTTCTTGTCCCATCGCGCTCTAGCGGCTCCTGTGGCGGGCCGGGTGCAGTGCACACTGACACGGTCGCCAGGTATATGGTGTTTCCTCCGACACATTAGTGCGGCTGGCTTCCGGGTTAAGCGGGCATTGTGTCAAGATGCAGTCTGGCTTGGTTGGGTTGTGTTTCGGAGGACGCACAGGTGTCGACCTTCATCTCCCCCGAGGCCGTACGGGAGTTGCGGGAGTTGCATCGATGGGACAAGACTGTAACTACCAATTGGATACCAAGAAATTGGGGAGAAAAAGGGGTAATTTTTTTAAAAAAGGAACATTAAATTGGACATACCAATTAGGATCTGGCAAAAAATACTTGAATCAGTTACAGAACCCATTGCCCTTTATGGCTGTGAGGTTTGGGGTCCGCTCACCAACAAAGGATTCACAAAATGGAACAAACACCAAATTGAGACTGCATGCAGAATTCTGCAAAAACATCCTCCGGGTACAATGTAAAACACACAATAATGCACGCTAATGATCAAAATCCAGAAAATAGCAATTCAATTCTACAACCTGCTATAACTGATTCGACAAAGCCTTCACCTACAGAGAGACGAACCTGGAGAAGAGTCCCCTCAGAGCCCCAGGACAGCAACACAATTAGAGCCAACCAAATCATGAGAAAACAAAAAGATAATTACTTGACACATTGGAAAGAATTAACAAAAAAAACTGAGCAAACTAGAAACTAGAATGCTATTTGGCCCTAAACAGAGAGTACACAGTGGCAGAATACCTGACCACTGTGACTGACCCAAACTTAAGGAAAGGTTTGACTATGTACAGACTCAGTGAGCAAAGCCTTGCTATTGAGAAAGGCCGCCGAAGGCAGACCTGGCTCTCAAGAGAAGACAGGCTATGTGCACACTGCCCACAAAATGAGGTGGAAACTGAGCTGCACTTCCTAACCTCCTGCCAAATGTACACTGCTCAAAAAAATAAAGGGAACACTAAAATAACACATCCTAGATCTGAATGAATGAAATAATCTTATTCGAAACTTTTTTCTTTACATAGTTGAATGTGCTGACAACAAAATTACACAAAAATTATCAATGGAAATCAAATGTATCAACCCATGGAGGTCTGGATTTGGAGTCACACTCAAAATTAAAGTGGAAAACCACACTACAGGCTGATCCAACTTTGATGTAATGTCCTTAAAACAAGTCAAAATGAGGCTCAGTAGTGTGTGTGGCCTCCACGTGCCTGTATGACCTCCCTACAACGCCTGGGCATGCTCCTGATGAGGTGGCGGATGGTCTCCTGAGGGATCTCCTCCCAGACCTGGACTAAAGCATCCGCCAACTCCTGGACAGTCTGTGGTGCAACGTGGCGTTGGTGAATGGAGCGAGACATGATGTCCCAGATGTGCTCAATTGGATTCAGGTCTGGGGAACGGGCGGGCCAGTCCATAGCATCAATGCTTTCCTCTTGCAGGAACTGCTGACACACTCCAGCCACATGAGGTCTAGCATTGTCTTGCATTAGGAGGAACCCAGGGCCAACCGCACCAGCATATGGTCTCACAAGGGGTCTGAGGATCTCATCTCGGTACCTAATGGCAGTAAGGCTACCTCTGGCAAGCACATGGAGGGCTGTGCGGCCCCCCAAAGAAATGCCACCCCACACCATGACTGACCCACCGCCAAACCGGTCATGCTGGAGGATGTTGCAGGCAGCAGAACGTTCTCCACGGCGTCTCCAGACTCTGTCACGTCTGTCACATGTGCTCAGTGTGAACCTGCTTTCATCTGTGAAGAGCACAGGGCGCCAATGGCGAATTTGCCAATCTTGGTGTTCTCTGGCAAATGCCAAACGTCCTGCACGGTGTTGGGCTGTAAGCACAACCCCCACCTGTGGACGTCGGGCCCTCATACCACCCTCATGGAGTCTGTTTCTGACCGTTTGAGCAGACACATGCACATTTGTGGCCTGCTGGAGGTCATTTTGCAGGGCTCTGGCAGTGCTCCTCCTGCTCCTCCTTGCACAAAGGCGGAGGTAGCGGTCCTGCTGCTGGGTTGTTGCCCTCCTACGGCCTCCTCCACGTCTCCTGATGTACTGGCCTGTCTCCTGGTAGCGCCTCCATGCTCTGGACACTACGCTGACAGACACAGCAAACCTTCTTGCCACAGCTCGCATTGATGTGCCATCCTGGATGAGCTGCACTACCTGAGCCACTTGTGTGGGTTGTAGACTCCGTCTCATGCTACCACTAGAGTGAAAGCACCGCCAGCATTCAAAAGTGACCAAAACATCAGCCAGGAAGCATAGGAACTGAGAAGTGGTCTGTGGTCACCACCTGCAGAACCACTCCTTTATTGGGGGTGTCTTGCTAATTGCCTATAATTTACACCTGTTGTCTATTCCATTTGCACAACAGCATGTGAAATTTATTGTCAATCAGTGTTGCTTCCTAAGTGGACAGTTTGATTTCACAGAAGTGTGATTGACTTGGAGTTACATTGTGTTGTTTAAGTGTTCCCTTTATTTTTTTGAGCANGATCGGTGGAAGGAGGGTCTGGATTATGTGTTCCCTGCACTGATTGTTAGTGCTGCGGCGGGGGCATTCGAGGAAGACGTGGGGATGCTGCTTTCCTTCGATACCCCGGAGCTGGGGGAGTTCAAGGAGGTGGGAAAGAAGGCCATGTACAGAATATGTGTGAAAGTGTCCCATGCCTCTTCCCTGGAAGGGGTAAAATCGACGAGGTGGGCGGGTGTGTTTGGTCCAGGTGCATCCCCAAAAGGCTGTTGGAGGACTTTATACAAACTGCCTATTGAAAAGAGGACAGCTGACCTCCAATGGAGGATAATACATGGAGCTATAGCCACAAATATGCATCTGGTACACCTGGACCCGACAGTTGGGGAAGGGTGTCCATTCTGTGCTGAGTCTGAGTCTCTGGCACATCTGTTTTTACAGTGTCCCAGGTTGGTCGGGATGATTGACCTGATCAATAGCTGGTTCTCAGCTCTGGGAGAGGTTTTCTCTTCTCAACTGTTTATATTTGGAATAAAGTACAGGTTTAGTCGAAGGGGTGTGTGTATGTTGCTTAATTTTGTGTTGGGGGCAGCTAAATTAGCGATATGGAAGACCCGAATTAACAGTATTCGGGGAAAGGGGTCTGTGGATGTGGTGGGAATGCTGGAGGGAATGTTGGCAGCGAGACCTGGGGTTGAGTTTTCCTATTATAAACTTGTTAGCAATATTGATCTGTTTATGAGTATATGGGGTATTCAGAGGCTGTTGTGTGTAGTTACTGTGGAAGAGGATTTGGAGTTGTGTTTTTAATTGATGTGTAAATATGGTTTTGTATGAGTGTTTATTGTGTTGTGGGTTCCCAGACCCAATAAAAATTATTTAAAACTCTCTCTCTCTCTCCCTCTCTCTTTCTCTCTTTCTCTCTTTCTCACACTTTTTCACTCTTTCACTCTCCCTTTCTCTCCTTTTCTCTCCCCCTGAATCTCTCTCTCTCCCTATTTCTCTCTCTCACTCTCTCTTACACCCCATATTCTCTCTTTTTTTCCACATAACTTCATTATGTTTGCTTCTGACTGAGTGTCCTCATATCAGTTTCCCAGACACTTGGCCTGTATTTCCTCCTCTCAGCCAGTATCTCCTCTCTAGCCAGACTCTAGCCAGAGCCTGATAACAATCTGATAACAATCCCAGGATACTGCACTTCTGACAGATTACACAGCAGACAGAAAATATGTCTCCCTTCTCTTTCTCTCTCTCTCTCTCTCTCTCTCTCTCTCTCTCTCTCTCTCTCTCTCTCTCTCTCTCGTGTTTAAGATTCAGACATTCTGTTATGTTCCAGCCTTATTCTAAAATGGACTACATCATTTTCCCCCTCATCAAACTACACACAATACCCCCATAATGACAAATCAAAAACATTTTTAAGAAATATTTGCGTTGTTTTACAAAAAAATGAAATATAAAATGTACATAAGTGTTCAGACCCTTTACTCAGTACTTTGTTAAAGCACCTTAGGCATTTACAGACTTACAGACGCCACAAGCTTGGTACACCTGTATTTGGGGATTTTCTCCCATTCTTCTCTGCAGATCCTCTCAAGCTTTGTCAGGTTGGATGGCGAGTGTCGCTGCAAAGCTATTTTCAGGGCTTTCCAGAGATGTTCGATCGAGTTCAAGTCCGGGCTCTTGAGGGCCACTCAAGGACATTCAGAGACTTGTCCCAAAGCCACTCCTGCCTTGTCTTGGTAGTGTGCTTAGGGTCGTTGTCCTGTTGGAAGGTAAACCTTCGCCCCAGTCTGAAAACATCCCCACAGCATGATGCTGCCACCACCATACTTCACCATAGGGATGGTGACAGGTTTCCTCCAGATATGACACTTGGTTTCTCATGGTCTGGGAGTACTTTAGGTGCCTTTTGGCAAACTCCAAGTGGGCTGTCATGTGACTTTTACTGAGGAGTGGCTTCCTTCTGGCCACTCTACCATAAAGGGCTGATTGGTGGAGTCCTGCAGAGATGGTTGTCCTTCTGGAAGGTTCTCCCATCTCCACAAATGAGCTCGGTCACAGTGACCAGTTCTTGTCAAGTCCCGTAAGGCAGGCACGTCACCAGGGATGTGGCTTTTTGAAGAGCCTCTGTTTTACAACACTGCCATCCAGTCCCGTGCTATGGGTTCAGCCAGCCTACGTTCATGCCTGTTAGGTGTGGGGTGTACCAAGCTGGGTCATCTGATGCGGAGTATGAGCAGATCGTTGGAGGAGCTGGGAGAAAGAGCGGGGATCCATCGGGTTATTGGTCACCTCCCTGACCAAGGCCCTTCTCCCCCGATTGCTCAGTTTGGCCGGGCGGCCAGCTCTAGGAAGAGTCTTGGTGGTTCTAAACTTCTTCCATTTAAGAATGATGGAGGCCACTGTGTTCTTGTGGACCTTAAATGCTGCAGACATGTTTTGGTACCCTTCCCCAGATCTGTGCCTTGACAAAATCCAGTCTCAGAGCTCTACGGCCTATTCCTTCAACATCATGGCTTGGTTTTTGCTCTGACATGCACTGTCAACTGTGGAACCTTATATAGACAGGTGTGTGCCTTTCCAAATCATGTCCAATCAATTGAATTTACCACAGGTGGACTCCAATCAAGTTGCCAATCTCATAGCAAAGGGTCTGAATACTTACGTAAATAAGGTATTTTCTATTATATATTTGTTATAATATCTAAAAACCTGATTTCAATATGTCATTATGTGGTATTGTGATGACATTATGGGTATTGTGATGTCACTAAGGGGTATTGTGACGTCATTATGGGTATTGTGATGTCACTAAGGGGTATTGGGATGTCATTATGGGGTATTGTGATGTCATTATGGGGTATTGGGATGTCATTATGGGGTATTGTGATGTCATTAAGGGGTATTGTGACGTCATTATGGGGTATTGTGATGTCATTATGGGGTATTGGGATGGCATTATGGGGTATTGGGATGGCATTATGGGGTATTGTGATGTCATTATGTGGTATTGTGTGTAGATTGATGAGGGATTGTTTTTATTTCATCTATTTTAGAATAAGGCTGCGACTTAACAAAATGTGGGAAAAGGGAAGGGGGTCTGAATACTTTCCGAATGCACTGTATACATATCATATCTGTATACCTGTCATTCATATTCCGTTCACTCAGTTCAATGTAACATCAACAGGTTTAGGTTACTGTCATTCATATTCCGTTCACTCAGTTCAATGTAACATCAACAGGTTACTGTCATTCATATTCCATCCACCCAGTTCAATGTAACATCAACAGGTTACTGTCATTCATATTCCATTCACCCAGTTCAATGTAACATCAACAGGTTACTGTCATTCATATTCCATCCACCCAGTTCAATGTAACATCAACAGGTTACTGTCATTCATATTCCATTCACCCAGTTCAATGTAACATCAACAGGTTTAGGTTACTGTCATTCATATTCCATCCACCCAGTTCAATGTAACATCAACAGGTTTAGGTTACTGTCATTCATATTCCATCCACCCAGTTCAATGTAACATCAACAGGTTTAGGTTACTGTCATTCATATTCCATCCACCCAGTTCAATGTAACATCAACAGGTTACTGTCATTCATATTCCAT
>QNTS01005671.1:21283-43246 GCA_003317085.1 Hucho hucho
TACATACAGTGGGGCAAAAAAGTATTTAGTCAGCCACCAATTGTGCAAGTTCTCTCACTTAAAAAGATGAGAGAGGCCTGTAATTTTCATCATAGGTACACTTCAACTATGACAGACAAAATGAGGAAAAAAAATCCAGAAAATCACATTGTAGGATTTTTAATGAATTTATTTGCAAATTATGGTGGAAAATAAGTATTTGGTCAATAACAAAAGTTTATCTCAATACTTTGTTATATACCCTTTGTTGGCAATGACAGAGGTCAAACGTTTTCTGTAAGTCTTCACAAGGTTTTCACACACTGTTGCTGGTATTTTGGCCCATTCCTCCATGCAGATCTCCTCTAGAGCAGTGATGTTTTGGGGCTGTCGCTGGGCAACACGGACTTTCAACTCCCTCCAAAGATTTTCTATGGGGTTGAGATCTGGAGACTGGCTAGGCCACTCCAGGACCTTGAAATGCTTCTTACGAAGCCACTCCTTCGTTGCCCGGGCGGTGTGTTTGGGATCATTGTCATGCTGAAAGACCCAGCCACGTTTCATCTTCAATGCCCTTGCTGATGGAAGGAGGTTTTCACTCAAAATCTCACGATACATGGCCCCATTCATTCTTTCCTTTACACGGATCAGTCGTCCTGGTCCCTTTGCAGAAAAACAGCCCCAAAGCATGATGTTTCCACCCCCATGCTTCACAGTAGGTATGGTGTTCTTTGGATGCAACTCAGCATTCTTTGTCCTCCAAACACGACGAGTTGAGTTTTTACCAAAAAGTTCTATTTTGGTTTCATCTGACCATATGACATTCTCCCAATCCTCATCTGGATCATCCAAATGCTCTCTAGCAAACTTCAGACGGGCCTGAACATGTACTGGCTTAAGCAGGGGGACACGTCTGGCACTGCAGGATTTGAGTCCCTGGCGGCGTAGTGTGTTACTGATGGTAGGCTTTGTTACTTTGGTCCCAGCTCTCTGCAGGTCATTCACTAGGTCCCCCCGTGTGGTTCTGGGATTTTTGCTCACCGTTCTTGTGATCATTTTGACCCCACGGGGTGAGATCTTGCGTGGAGCCCCAGATCGAGGAAGATTATCAGTGGTCTTGTATGTCTTCCATTTCCTAATAATTGCTCCCACAGTTGATTTCTTCAAACCAAGCTGCTTACCTATTGCAGATTCAGTCTTCCCAACCTGGTGCAGGTCTACAATTTTGTTTCTGGTGTCCTTTGACAGCTCTTTGGTCTTGGCCATAGTGGAGTTTGGAGTGTGACTGTTTGAGGTTGTGGACAGGTGTCTTTTATACTGATAACAAGTTCAAACAGGTGCCATTAATACAGGTAACGAGTGGAGGACAGAGGAGCCTCTTAAAGAAGAAGTTACAGGTCTGTGAGAGCCAGAAATCTTGCTTGTTTGTATGTGACCAAATACTTATTTTCCACCATAATATGCAAATAAATTCATTAAAAATCCTACAATGTGATTTTCTGGATTTTTTTTCCTCATTCTGTCTGTCATAGTTGAAGTGTACCTATGATGAAAATTACAGGCCTCTCTCATCTTTTTAAGTGAGAGAACTTGCACAATTGGTGGCTGACTAAATACTTTTTTGCCCCACTGTAATTTCTACCAGCTTGTCACCTGTGCAACGAGAGGGAAAATACATCTAGATCACTTTTACTCCACACACGGTGGTGAATACAAAGCTCGCCCTCCATTTGGTAAATCTGACCATAACTCCAGCCTCCTGATTCCTACTTACAAGAAAAAACTCAAACAGGAAGTACCAGTGACACGCTCAATTCAGAAGTGATCCGATGAAGCGGACGCTAAGCTACAGGACAGTTTTGTGAGCACAGACTGGAATATGTTCTGGGATTCATCCCATGGCATTGAGGAGTTTACCACATCAGTCACTGGCTTCATTAATAAGTACATTGACGATGTAGTCCCCACAGTGACCGTGCGTACATATCCCAACCAGAAACCATGGATTACAGGCAACATCGCACTAAGCTAAAGGCCGCTACGCCCTCCGACAAACCATCAAACAGGCAAAGTGTTAATACAGGACTAAGATCAAATCCTACTACATCGGGTCTGACGCTCCTCGGATGTGGCAGGGCTTACAAACTATCACAGATTACAAAAGGAAACCCACCCGCGAGCTGCCCAGTGACACGAGCCTACCAGACGAGCTAAATTACTTATATTTTTGCTTTGAGACAAGCAACACTGAACCATGCGTGAGAGAACCAGCTGTTCCGGACGACTGTGTGATCTTGCTCTCGGTAGCCGATGTGAGTAAGACTTTTTAAATAGGTTAACATTCACAAGGTCACAGTGCCAGACAGATTACCAGGACCAACTGGCAAGTCCCCATTCACTTCAACGGGGCTGTAGTGGAGCAGGTCGAGAGCTTCAAGTTCCTCTGTGTCCACATCACAAAGGATCTATCATTGTCCAAACACACCAACGCAGTAAGCTGAAAAGATTTGGCATGGGCCCTCAGATCCTCAAAAGGTTCAACAGCTACACCATCGAGAGCATCTTGACTGGCTGCATCACCGCTTGGAAACTGCTTGACATCCGACCGCAAGGTGCTACAGAGAGTAATGCGTATGTCCCAGTACATCACTGAGGCCGAGCTCCCTGACATCTATGAACTCTATACCAGGCGGTGTCAGAGGAAGTCCCAAAAAATTGTCAAAGACTCCAGCCACCCAAGCCACAGACTATTCTCTTTGCTACCGCATGGCAAGCGGTACCGATGCACAAAGTCTGGAACCAACAGGACCTTGAACAGCTTCTACCCCCAAGCCTTAAGACTTCTAAACAAGACTGCTAAATAGCTAATCAAAGGGCTTCTCGGGCTACCTGCATTGACCCTGCTTTGCACTAACAACTCTATGCACTCACACTGGACTCTACCCACACACTCACACATACTTACACTGACACCCCAGCGTACACACACACAGTCTTGTACAGCTAACCTTGTGGGGACACACAAGACTCACACAGACAGACTCATGAATGCATGAACAAACAAACATAGGTACACACACACGTATGTGACTAACTGGATTTGAACCTGCTTTCGCATTACAATACAGTGTTAACTCACTGAGCTAAAGCCTGGTCTAAAGCCTGAGCTAAAGCCTGGTCTAAAGCCTGGTCTAAAGCCTGAGCTAAAGCCTGGTTTAAAGCCTGGTCTAAATCCTGAGCTAAAGCCTGCTTTAAAGACTACTTTAAAGCCTGGTCTAAAGCCTGAGCTAAAGCCTGGTTTAAAGCCTGGTCTAAAGCCTGGTCTAAAGCCTGGTNCACACACACACACACACACACACACACACACACGCGCACACACACACACACACATGCATGACTTACTCACTGCATGTCACTCTATTAAAGGTGTATGTTCCATCCAGGCACTGTTCAGATGTGTAGCAGCAGCTTCCAGCCCAGGCACTGTTCAGGTGTGTTGCAGTAGCAGCAGCTTCCAGCTCAGGCAGGTTGGCCACATCATGTGTAGCAGCAGCTTCCAGCCCAGGCACTGTTCAGGTGTGTTGCAGTAGCAGCAGCTTCCAGCTCAGGCAGGTTGGCCACATCATGTGTAGCAGCAGCTTCCAGCCCAGGCACTGTTCAGGTGTGTTGCAGTAGCAGCAGCTTCCAGCTCAGGCAGGTTGGCCACATCATGTGTAGCAGCAGATTCAGCCCAGGCTACATCATGGGTATTTTCACCCCATCGTTTTCCTTTACACCAGCAGTCTGAGTAACAGCATTCCACTTTGCCTGGCTGGCATATAAATCAACAAGTTCTCCTCGGAGCTGTCTGTCTGTTCGGCTGGCAAGGTGGAGTGGAGAGAAGCCAGTAAGTCACCAGTATTCTGCTGCTGTGTTTGAATATTGGTTCTAGCCAGACACCAGGATCCAGACCAGACATGCCAGTCCAAAGGGTTGGTCTTTAGTTCTGTGATCATCTAGAGAACCCTTTTGTGTCCTCTGATAGAACTGTACACATATCCAAATGGAATGCTTGAATTCCAGAACTCTCTTAATATATACTTCTCCCCCCTCTCTCTCTCTCTCTCTCTCTCTCTCTCTCTCTCTCTCTCTGTGATTGCAGTGTGTGTGTTCTGAGCCAGAGGTTTAGTTCCGTGGTAGATTAACTGACAGAGAGCGGTAGATACACACCACTGCACCTCCCAGAGCCATAATGTATCTAATACTCCTCTACTGCCACCTACTGTAGTATTTAATACTCCTCTACTACCACCTAATGTAGTATCTAATACTCTACTGCCACCTAGTGTAATATCTAATCGTCCTCTACTGCCACCTAGTGTTGTATCTAATACTCCTCTACTGCCACCTAGAGCTGAATCTAATACTTCTCTAATGCCACGTACTGTTGCATTTAATACACCACTACTGAAACCTAGGGTTGTATCTAATACTCATCTTCTGCCACCTACTGTAGTATTTAATACTCCTCTACTGCCACCTACTGTAGTATCTAATAATCTACTGCCAGCAAGTGTTGTATGTAATATTCCTCTCTTGCCACCTAGTGTTGTATCTAAAAATCTACTGCCACCAAGTGTTGTATCTAATAATCTACTGCCAACAACTGTTGTATCTAGTAATCTACTGCTACATAGTGCTGTATCTAATACTACTCTACTGCCACCTACTGTTGTATCTAATAATCTACTGCCAGCAAGTGTTGTATCTAATAATCTACTGCCAGCAAGTGTTGTATGTAATATTCCTCTCCTGCCACCTACTGTAGAATCTAATACTCTACTGACACCAAGTGTTGTATCTAATAATCAACTGCCAACTAGTGTTGTATCTAATACTCCTCTACTGCCACCTACTGTTGTATCTAATAATCTACTGCCAACAACTATTGTATCTAGTAATCTAATGCTACATAGTGCTGTATCTAATACTACTCTACTGCCACCTACTGTTGTATCTAATAATCTACTGCCAGCAAGTGTTGTATCTAATAATCTACTGCCAGCAAGTGTTGTATGTAATATTCCTCTCCTGCCACCTACTGTAGTATCTAATACTCTATTGCCAACTAGTGTTGTATCTAATAATCAACTGCCAACTAGTGTTGTATCTAATACTCCTCTACTGCCACCTAGTGTTGTATCTAAAAATCAACTGCCACCTAGTGTTGTATCTAATAATCAACAGCCAACTAGTGTTGTATCTAATAATCTACTGCCAGCAAGTGTTGTATCTAATACTCCTCTACTGCCACCTAGTGTTGTATCTAAAAATCAACTGCCACCTAGTGTTGTATCTAAAAATCAACTGCTACCTAGTGTTGTATCTAATAATCAAGAGCCAACTAGTGTTGTATCTAATACTCCTCTACTGCCACCTAGTGTTGTATCTAATACTCTATTGCCAACTAGTGTTGTATCTAATAATCTACTGAAACCTAGTGTTGTATATAATACACCTCTACTGCCACCTAGTGTTGTATCTAATACTCCTCGCCTGCCACCTAGTGTTGTATCTAATACTCTACAGCCAAGTGGTGTTGTGTCTAATACTACTCTACTGCCACCTAGTGTTGTATCTAATACTCCTCTCCTGCCACCTAGTGTTGTATCTAATACTCTACTGCCAATTAGTGTTGTGTCTAATTCTACTCTATTGCCAACTAGTGTTGTATCTAATAATCTACTGAAACCTAGTGTTGTATATAATACACCTCTACTGACACCTAGTGTTGTATCTAATACTCCTCTACTGCCAGCTAGTGTTGTATCTAATGATCTACTGCCACCCATTGTTGTATCTAATACTCTTCTACAGTCACATGGTGTTGTATCTCATAATCCTCTACTGCCCACTAGTTTAGTATCTAATACTCTACTGCCAGCTAGTGTTGTATCTAAAATAGCTCTCCTGCCACCTAGTGTTGTATCTAATGCTTTGCTGCCACCTTTTGTTGTATATAATACTCCTCTTCCACCACCTAGTATTGTATATAATTCTCCTCTACTGCCACCTAGTGCTGTATCTAATACTCTACTTCCACCTAGTGTTGTATCTAATATTCCTCTCCTGCCACCTAGTGTTGTATGTAATGATCTTCTGCCACCTAGTGTTGTATCTAATACTCTACTGCCACCTAGTGTTGTATGTAATACTCTATTGCCACCTAGTGTTGAATGTAATGATCTACTGCCAACTGTTTGATCTAATACTCTACTACAATGTAGTGTTGTGTCTGATACTCCTCTACTGCTACCTAGTGTTGTTTCTCATACTCCTCTTCTGCCACCAAGTGTTGTATCAAATTCTACTCTACGGCCACCTAGTGTTGTATATAATTCTCCTCTACTGCCACCTGGTGCTGTATCTAATACTCTACTGCCACCTACTGTTGTATCTAATACTCTACTGCTCCCTAGAGCTGGATCTAATACTGCTCTACTGCCACCTGGTGTTGTATCTTATACTGCTCTACTACCAAAGAGTGTTGTATCTAATACTCTACTGTCACATGGTGTTGTATCTCATGATCCTCTACTGCCCACTAGTTTTGTATCTAATACTCTACTGCCAGCTTGTGTTGTATCTAAAACAGCTCTCCTGCCACCTTGTGTTGTATCTAATACTCCTCTACCGCCACCTAGTATTGTATCTAATATTCTTCTCCTGCCACCTAGTGTTGTATCTAAAACAGCTCTCCTGCCACCTAGTGTTGTATCTAATACTCTACTGCCACCTAGAGTTGTATCTAATACTCTGCTGCCACCTAGATGTTGTATCTAATACTTCTCTACTGCCACATGCTGTTGTATCTAATTCTCCTCTATTGCCACCTAGTGTTGTATCTCATACTCCATTACTGCCACCTAGTGTTGTATCTAATTCTCCTCTACTGCCACCTAGTGTTGTATCTAATACTCTACTGCCACCTAGAGTTGTATCTAATACTCTACTGCCACCTAGATGTTGTATCTAATACTTCTCTACTGCCACATGCTGTTGTATCTAATTCTCCTCTATTGCCACCTAGTGTTGTATCTAATACTCCTCTACTGCCACCTAGTGTTGTATCTAATACTCCATTACTGCCACCTAGTGTTGTATCTAATACTCCTCTACTGCCACCTAGTGTTGTATCTAATACTCCTCTACTGCCACCTAGTGTTGTATCTAATTCTACTCTAATGCCACCTATTGTTGCATCTAATACTACTCTACTGCCACCTAGTGTTGTATGTAATACTACTCTACTGACAAATTGTGTTGTATCTAATACTCTACTGACACCTAGTGATGTATCTAATTCCCATTAACTGCCCTCTTTTGTTGTATCTCATACTCCTTTACTGCCACCTAGTGTTGTATCTAATACTCCTCTAATGCCACATAGCTTTGTATGTAATGATCTACTGCCTTCTACTGTTTCATCTAATACTGTACTGCCACCTAGTGTTGTGTCAAATTCCCCTGAACTGCCCACTTGTGTTGTATCTCATACACATTTACTGCCAACTAGTGTTGTATCTAATTCTCCTCTACTCCCACCTAGTGTTGTATCTCATGTTCCTCTACTGCCACCAAGTGTTGTGTCTCTAATTCTCCTCTACGGCCACCTAGTGTTGTATCTAATACTCCTCTACTGCCACCCATTGTTGTATCTAATACTTCTCTACTGCCACCTAGTGTTGTATCTTATACTCCTCTACTGCCACATAGTGTTGTATCTTATACTTCTCTACTGCCACCTAGTGTTGTATCTAATGCTCTACTGCCACCTTGTGTTGTATCTAATATTCCTTTACTGCCACCTAGTGTTGTATCTAATACTCCTCCACTGCCACCGAGTGTTTTATCTAATGCTCTGCTGCCACCTGGTGTTGTATCTAATACACCACTACTGCCACCTGGTGTTGTATCTAATAGTCTACTGCCACCTGGAATTGTATCTAATAATCCTCTACTAACACCTAGTGTTCTATGTAAAGATCTACTGCCACCTAGTGCTGTATCTAATGCACTGCTGCCACCTAGTGTTGCATCTACTACTCCTCTCCTGCCATCTAGTGTTGTATCTAATTCTCCTCTACTTCTACCTTGTGTTGTATCTACTACTCCTCTCTTGCCACCTTGTGTTGTATCTAATATTCTACAGCCACCTAGTGCTGTATCTAATGCTCTGCTGCCACCTGGTGTTGTATCTAATACTCCACTACTGCCACCTGGTGTTGTATCTAATAGTCTACTGCCACCTGGAATTGTATCTAATACTCCTCTTCTGCAACCTTGTGTCATATCTAATAATCCTCTACTAACACCTAGTGTTCTATGTAAAGATCTACTGCCACCTAGTGCTGTATCTAATGCACTGCTGTCACCTAGTGTTGCATCTACTACTCCACTACTGCCACCTAGTGTTGTATTTAATACTCCTCTACTGCCACCTAGTGTTGTATCTAATACTCCTCTACTGCCACCTAGTGTTGTGTTTAATACTCCTCTCCTGCCATCTAGTGTTGTATCTAATTCTCCTCTACTTCTACCTGGTGTTGTATCTACTACTCCTCTCTTGCCACCTTGTGTTGTATCTAATATTCTACAGCCACCTAGTGTTGTATCTAATAATCTTCTGCCACCTGGTGTTGTAATACTCCTCTTCTGCAACCTAGTTTTTAAATCAAAGTTTATTTGTCACGTACGCCGAATACAACAGTTGTAGACCTTACAGTGAAGTGCTTACTTACAGGCTCTAACCAACAGTGCAAAAAATAATTAAAAAGATATTAGGTGAACAATAGGTACAGTAGATAAAGAAATAAAAACAGCAGTATATACAGTAGCGAGGCTATATACAGTAGCCGAGGCTGTAAAAGTAGCGAGGCTATAAAAGTAGGGAGGCTACATACAGACACCGGTTTTCAGGCTGATTGAGGTAGTATATGTACATGTAGTTATGGTTAAAGTGACTATGCATATATGATGAACAGAGAGTAGCAGTAGCGTAAAAAAGGGGTTGGCGGGTGGTGGGACACAATGCAGATAGCCCATGTGCGGGAGCACTGGTTGGTCCGTCCAATTGAGGTAGTATGTACATGAAAGTATAGTTAAAGTGACTATGCATATATGATAAACAGAAAGTAGCAGCAGCGGGGGGGGCACAATGCAAAAAGTTCAGATAGTCATTTGAGTCTTATGGCTTGGGGGTAAAAACTGTTGAGAAGCCTTTTTGTCCTAGACTTGGCACTCCGGTACTGCTTGCCATGCGGTAGTATAGAGAACAGTCTATGACTGGGGTGGCCCCAGTGATGTACTGGGCCGTACGCACTACCCTCTGTAGTGCCTTGCGGTCAGAGGCGGAGCAATTGCCGTACCAGGCAGAGATGCAACCAGTCAGGATGCTCTCAATGTTGCAGCTGTAGAACCTTTTGAGGATGTCAGGACCCATGCCAAATCTTTTTAGTCTCCTGAGGTGGAATAGGCTTTGTTGTGCCCTCTTCACGACTGTCTTGGTATGTTTGGACCATTCTAGCTTGTTGTTGATGTGGACACCAAGGAACTTGAAGCTCTCAACCTGCTCCACTACAGCCCCGTCGATGAGAATGGGGGCGTGCTCGGACCTCCTTTTCCTGTAGTCCACAATCATCTCCTTAGTTTTGGTTACGTTGAGGGAGAGGTTGTTGTCCTGGCACCACACGGCCAGGTCTCTGACCTCCTCCCTGTAGGCTGTCTCGTCGTTGTCGGTGATCAGGCCTACCACTGTTGTGTCGTCTGCAAACTTAATGATTGTGTTGGAGTCGTGCCTGGCCATGCAGTCGTGGGTGAACAGGGAGTACAAGAGGGGACTGAGCACGCACCCCTGGGGAGCTCCAGTGTTGAGGATCAGCGTGGCAGATGTGTTGCTACCTACCCTCACCACCTGGGGACGGCCCGTCAGGAAGTCGAGGATCCAGTTGCAGAGGGAGGTGTTTAGTCCCAGGATCCTTAGCTTAGTGATGAGCTTTGAGGGTACTATGGTGTTGAACGCTGAGCTCTAGTCAATAAACAGCATTCTCACATAAGTGTTCCTTTTGTCCAGGTGGTAAAGGGCAGTGTGGAGTGCAATAGAGATTGCATCATCTGTTTATCTGTTTGGGCAGTATGCAAATTGGAGGGGGTCTAGGGTTTCTGGGATAATGTTGTTGATGTGAGCCATTACCAACCTTTCAAAGCACTTCATGGCTACAGATGTGAGTGCTACGGGTCTGTAGTCATTTAGGCAGGTTACCTTAGTGTTCTAGGGCACAGGGACTATGGTGGTCTGCTTGAAGCATGTTGGTATTACAGACTCAATCAGGGACATGTTGAAAATGTCAGTGAAGACACCTGCCAGTTGGTCAGCACATGCTCGGAGCACACGTCCTGGTAATCCGTCTGGCCCCGCAGCCTTGTGTATGTTGACTTGTTTAAAGGTCTTACTCACGTCAGCTACGGAGAGCGTGATCACACAGTCGTCTGGAACAGCTGATGCTCTCATGCATGCCTTAGTGTTGCTTGCCTCGAAGCGAATATAGAAGTGATTTAGCTCGTCTGGTAGGCTCGTGTCACTGGGCAGCTCTCGGCTGTGCTTCCCTTTGTAGTCTGTAATAGTTTGCAAGCCCTGACACATAAGACGAGCGTCAGAGCCGGTGTAGTTTGATTCAATCTTAGCCCTGTATTGACGCTTTGCCTGTTTGATGGTTCATCGCGGGGCATAGCAGGATTTCTTGTAAGCTTCCGGGTTAGAGTCCCGCACCTTGAAAGCGGCAGCTCTGCCCTTTAGCTCAGTGGGAATGTTGCCTGTAATCCATGGCTTCTGGTTGGGGTATGTATGTACAGTCACTGTGGGGACGACGTCCTCGATGCACTTATTGATAAAGCCAGTGACTGATGTGGTGTACTCCTCAATGCCATCAGAGGAATCCCGGAACATGTTCCAGTCTGTGATAGCAAAACAGTCCTGTAGTTTATCTTCATCTGACCACTTTTTTATAGACCGAGTCACTGGTGCTTCCTGCTTTAATTTTTGCTTGTAAGCAGGAATCAGGAGGATAGAGTTGTGGTCGGATTTACCAAATGGAGGGCGAGGGAAAGCTTTGTATGCGTCTCAGTGTGTGGAGTACAGGTGATCTAAAATAATTTTTCCTCTGGTTGCACATTTAACATGATGATGGAGATTTGGTAGAACTGATTTAAGTTTCCCTGCATTAAAGTCTCCAGCCACTAGGAGCGCCGCCTCTGGGTGAGTGGTTTCCTGATTGCTTATTTCCTTATACAGCTGACTGAGTGCGGTCTTAGTGCCAGCATCTGTCTGTGGTGGTAAATAAACAGCCACGAAGAGTATAGCTGAAAACTCTCTAGGCAAGTAGTGTGGCCTGCAATTTATCACAATATACTCTACAAAATCTAGAGACTTCCTTAGATTTCATGCACCAGCTGTTGTTTACCAATATGCACAGACCGCCCCCCCTCGTTTTACCAGAGTGTGCTGTTCTATCCTGCCGGTGCAGCATATATCCCGCTAGCTGAATATCCATGTCGTCATTCAGCCACGATTCCGTGAAACATAGGATGTTACAGTTTTTAGTGTCCCGTTGGTAGGATATTCGTGATCGTACCTCGTCTAATTTATTCTCCAGTGATTGCACGTTGGCGAGTAGTATTGACGGTAATGGCAGCTTTCCCAATCACCTCCTCCGGGTCCTGACCAGGCATCCGGCTCTTTTCCCCTGTTTCCTGCGTCGCATCTTCTTGCGAATAACTGGGATGTCGGTCCTGCCGGGTGTTTGGAGAAAATCATGTGCGTCTTGCATGTTGTTGAAAAAATCCTCGTCTAATCCAAGGTGAGTGATCGCTGTCCTGATATCCAGAAGCTCTTTTCTGCCGTAAGATACAGTTGCAGAAACATTATGTACAAAATAAGTTATAAATAACGCGAAAAACCCCCACATAATAACACAATTGGTTAGGCGCCCGTTAAACGGCTGCCATTTCTTCCGGCTCCATTTTGGACTCTAATACTCCTCTACTGCCACCTAGTGTTGTATCTAATACTCCTCTACCACTGCCTAGTGTTGTATCTAATACTCCTCTACTGCCACCTAGTGTTTCATCAAATCTCCTCTACTGCTACCTGGTGTTGTATCTAATGCTCCTCTGCTGCCACTGAGTGTTTTTTCTCATACTCCTCTCCTGCCACCTGGTGTTGTATCTAATGCTCTACTGCCACCTTGTGTTGTATCTAATAGTCCTCTACTGCCACCTAGTGTTGTATCTAATACTTCTCTACTGCCACCAAGTGTTGCATTTAATACTCCTCTACTTCCACCAAGTGTTGTATCTAATACTCCTCTACTGCCACCTAGTGTTGTATCTAATACTCCTCTACTGCCACCTAGTGTTGTATCTAATACTCCTCTACTGCCACCTAGTGTTGTATCTAATTCTCCTTCACTGCCACCTAGTGTTGTATCTCATAATCCTCTACTGCCATCTATTGTTGTATCTATACTCCTCTTATGCCACCTAGCGTTGTATCTAATACTCCTCTTCCGCCTTCTAGTGTTGTATCTAATACTCCTCTACTGCCACCTACTGTAGAATTTAATACTCCTCTACTGCAACCTACTGTAGTATCTAATACTCTACTGCAACCTGGTGTTGAAACATTCCACTTCTGTAACCTAGGGTTATTTCTAATACTCCTCTGCTGCCACCTAGTGTTGTATGTAATGATCTACTGCCAGCTAGTGTTGTATCTAATCCTCTACTGCCACCTTGTGTCTGCCACAATTTGTGTTGTGTCTAATACTACTCTACTGCCACCTATATGTTTTATCTAATTCTTCTGCAATGCCACATAGTGTTGTATCTAATACTCTACTGCCACCTTGTGTTGTATCTAATACTCCTCTACTGCCACCTAGTGTTGTATCTAATTCTCAACTGCCTCCTAGTGTTGTATCTAATGCTCTACTGCCACCTTGTGTTGTATCTAATACTCCTCTACTTCCAACTAGTTTTGTGTCTATTACTCCTCTTCTGACACCTAGTGTTGTATCTAATGCTCTACTGCCACCTTGTGTTATATCTCATACTCCTCTACTGCCACCTAGTGTTGTATCTAATTCTCTACTGCCACCTTGTGTTGTATCTAATACTCCTCTACTGCCACCTAGTGTTGTATCTAATTCTCTACTGCCACCTTGTGTTGTATCTAATACTCCTCTACTGCCACCTAGTGTTGTATCTAATGCTCTACTGCCTCCTAGTGTTGTATCTAATCCTCTACTGACAATTTGTGTTGTGTCTAATACTACTCTACTGCCACCTATATGTTTAATCTAATTCTTCTGCAATGCCACATAGTGTTGTATCTAATCCTCTACTGCCACCTTGTGTTGTATCTAATACTCCTCTACTGCCGTCTAGTGTTGTATCTAATACTCCTCTACTGCCACCTAGTGTTGAATCTAATTCTCTACTGCCTCCTAGTGTTGATTCTAATGCTCTACTGCCACCTTGTGTTGTATCTAATACTCCTCTACTTCCAACTAGTGTTGTATCTAATACTCCTCTTCTGCCGTCTAGTGTTGTATCTAATACTCCTCTACTGCCACCTAGTGTTGAATCTAATTCTCTACTGCCACCTAGTGTTGAATCTAATTCTCTACTGCCTCCTAGTGTTGTATCTAATGCTCTACTGCCACCTTGTGTTGTATCTAATACTCCTCTCCTGCCACCTAGTGTTGTATCTAATACTATACTGCCACCTAGTGTTGCCTCTAATACTCATTTTCTGCCATCAAGTGTTGTATCTAATTCTCCTCTACTGCCAGCTAGGGTTGTATCTAATACTACTCTACTGCCACCTAGTGTTGTATCTCATAATCCTCTACCACCATCTATTATTGTATCTATACTCCTCTACTGCCACCTAGTGTTGTATCTAATACTCTACTGCCACCTAGTGTTGTATGTAATACTCCTCTACTGCCACCTAGTGTTGTGTCTAATACTCCTCTACTGCCACCTATTGTTGCATCAAATACTTATCTACTGGCACATAGTTTTGTATCTAATACTCTACTGCCACATAGTGTTGTGTCAAATTTTCTACTGCCACCTAGTGTTGTATCTAATACTCTACTGCCACCTAATGTTGCATCTAATAGTCCTCTACTGCCACCTAGTGTATTATTTAATACTCCTCTACTGCCACCTAGTGTTTTTTCTAATACTCCTCTACTGCCACCTGGTGTTGTATCAAATATTGTAATGCCACCTAGTGCTGAGGAAAATGGCGGCTGTTTAACAGGCTCCTGACCAAATGTGCTTCTGCATTGTGTTCCTCAATCCTTATTTATCCCTCCCTAGAGAGGCTGCAGTGGTGCCCTATGTCCTTGTGGGAGGAAGAGAGCTCGCACTGGTGCAATATGTCCTTGTGGGAAGAAGAGAGGCCTCAGTGGGAGAAAGGGAACATTCTAATTATCAACCTACGTGGAAGTATTTTGCCTCAGAATCTGGTGTTTGGTGGTGTTTTGCCCTCTTTGTAGATGTCCATCCGCCATAAGAAGTGGTGCCTGAGGGGAATGTAGGTACACCTTTGTGTTCACCGGGGTTCGTGGAGACTTTGTAACAACAAAAGGAGGACCTAGATTGCATGCTGCATCCCTTCCACTGAATGTATAAACTGGAGTTTTGGTAGGGGATAGTGGGGTAAGTCAAAATATTTGCCTTGGGGTAAGTTGAGCCAATGGCCACCATACCTATAGAAATGATCATTACATTTAGTCAATTTTATGCATAATATGCATAGTATTTTTGCAATGTGTCATGCACATGAACTCAAAATATTGTAACAATATTTCATTGTTACAGAGCAGACACGCACCGTGGATACAAATGTTTAACAAGTAGGGGTCTAGCCCCCTTGAGGTTCTTGAGAGAGCAACCAAGGAAGTGAGAGAAGGGAAGAAGTCCATTTGAGCAGCAGCACAAGGGATGAAAACATAGACCTTATGACACTGAAGAGGCAGTACATTGACCAAAAAGGAAACAGATATGTACCTGTATGAAAGAGATGCTATGATAGAGTACCAGAGGCACACCAGGTCTTACAGTGCCTTCAGAAAGTATTCACACACTTGGTTGTGTTACAGCCTGAATTTTAAATGGATTAAATTGAGATTTTGTGTCACTGGCCTACGCACAGTACTATATACTGTCAAAGTGGAATTTTTACAAATCTTGAGTCAATAAGTATTCAACCCCTTTGTTATGGCAAGCCTAAATACATTCAAGAGTAAACAAATCACATTATAAGTTCCACTCTGTGTGCAATGATAGTGCTTAACATGATTTTTAGGGAGGTTTTCCAATGCCTCGCAAAGAAGGGCACCTATTGGTAGATGGGTAAAAAAAAATTAAAAAGCAGACATTCCAAATACATTACAAAATATTACAAAACATGCATCCTGTTGGCAATAAGGCACTAAAGTAAAACTGCTAAAATGTGGCAAAGAAATGCGCTTTATGTCCCGAATACAAAGCGTTATGTTTGGGGCAAATCCAACACATCACTAAGTACCACTCTTCATATTTTCAAGCATGGTGGTGGCTGCATCATGTTATGGGTATGCTTGTTATCGACAAGGACTAGGACGCTTTTTAGGATAAAAAAATGTAATAGAGCTACGCACAGGCAAAATCCTAGAGGAAAACATGTTTGTCTGCTTTCCAACAGACACTGGGGGACAAATTCACCTTTCTGCAGGACAATTACCTAAAACCCAAGGCCAAATGTACACTGGAGTTGCTTACCAAGACAACATTGAATGTTCCTGAGTGGCCTAGTTACAGTTTTGACTTAAATAGGCTTGAAAATCTATGACAAGACTTGAAATTTCACTTTAAATAAATTTGCTAAAATTTCTAAAACATATTTTCAGTTTGTCATTATGGGGTATTGTGTGTAGATGGGTGAGAAAATATATATATATTTAATCCATGAATTCAGCCTGTAACAACAAAATGTGTAATAAGTCATGGGGGTATGAATACTTTCTGAAGGCCCTGTATCTGATGACATGAAGTCTGAGCTTCATAAACATATCAAGAATCTCACAGACCAGTTTCATGGGCTAAGTAGCCTCAAATACAGGGAACTTGTCTATGAATTGGCACATCGAAACAGCAACCCTGTCCCAGACAACTGGTGAAGAAATGGACGTATAACGTGACATTGAACAGAGAGATCTATATCTGAATGTAAGCATACAATATAAAATATACCACACCCACATTCCTTGATTTAATACCATCACCCACTGTCACCTATTTACCCCAAGACGGCTCAACTTACCCCGTCCCCATGCCCAATTTACCCCATACCTGAGACCACCTTATTTTGGATGAGCTGTTTTCAAAAATGTTATGTTTACATTCATTCTGATTATTTCCAGGGATACACAACATCCTGAAATAGATATAGATAGATATCTTTGTTAGAAAGATTACTATATTTCCCTTGGAGTAGTGATGCTGGATGTAAAAAAATGGTTCAGCTTGCCCCACTCTCCCTTACTGTGTGGGTGTGTGGGTGTGGAGTTGATACAGTATGAGGATATAGCAGCAGTTTCTCTCTGAATCTGATAAGCACCATCTGGCACGGGGGAGGGAAACATCCCACAGCACCACCCAAGCTGCAGCACTTCACTTCCTGTCTGTCTTCAGGGCTATTGTAAGATCAGTTAGCACTTATTCTGCTGAAGTTTAGCCTTTGATGTTACTCTGGCTATTTGGGTGACAAATAAAACAGGTCAGTTTTGGTCTGTTAACGGTGAGTGACACAGAAATGGACACATTGGTTTTTGGATACATCACCCTCATATTTCTTTATTTTTTTAAAATAAAGTGATAGGGGTATTTAGCAAAATAATTATACCTGTAGGATAGTGAACCATGCAGTCTTGTCAGGGGGATGTCAAACAGGAGTCAGGTAGGTTTCAATTGCAAAATGGTATTTATTTACAGGTGCCGAAGGTGAATAAAACTGGATCCAAAATATAAGTTACATATGTGTCATTTAGCAGACGCTTTTATCCAAAGCGACTTACAGTCATGCGTACATTTTACACACAGGTGATTGCAGGAATCAAACCCGCAAGAGCCATGCTCAACCAACTGTGCTACAGTGGATGTTTACAAACAACACTGGCATTTCTAAATAATAAACAGAATGGACAATTAAATGAAGCTATTGGCTTCTAAGGCAGAGCACCTTGTAATGTAGACACTGGGAGTCGAGAAGTTTAATATAACAAATAACATGGACCAATACAACATAGGAGTAGCTTCTAGACATGAACAACAGAAACAATACTGCCTGGGGAATGAACCTAAGGGAGTGCCAGATAAAGGGGAGGTAATGAGTGAGGTAATGGAGTCCAGGTGTGCTTCATGATGAAGCACAGGTGCGCGTAATGATGGTTCCCAGGACCGGTGGTTAGTAAACTGGTGACGTCGAACGCCGGAGGGGAGGAACGAGAGTAGACGTGACACACCTATACTGTAACTTTGACAATGTTAATCATTCCTCACACAGTTGAGTTTAAGAGAGCCGTGGGGCAACATGTCACTCCAGCCTAATCTCTCCTGAAAATGAGCACTAAGCTACCTGAACAGGTTAAAAGCCCAACCCCTCACACTGGGATCATCCAAAATGCACCTAAAAAAGGTATTTCATAAAAATATTAATTTCTCAGAATAAAAGTCTGGATTTGCCTCCCTCCCGGAATGATTTCTAGAACGCGAACACATTCTGGCTATTCTGATTGGTCCCAGAATCCGATGGGTGTATGTAGTGATCGTAGAGCAGTGGAATTCAATTCAGGGTGAGTCGTCAGGCAAGAGTAGGCCTCCAGGTCGGGAGTACAAAGAAACTTTTAAACTCTACACGATGTTACAAGTTTGTCTCGCCTGTGAATTTTTTTGTAAGAAATGCATTTTAAGGCTTTAGCAACATGATTATGATTACACACGCTGGCAAATGACTCACAGAAACTTTAACAAACATTTCCAATACGTGTTCAGCGCCATTGAGGGGACTCCAATAGAGTGAAATGTCCCACGTGACAAGTACTGTTCAGTCAAGTCTGACTGTTATAGTAATCACCAGTAGGCCTGATACACCCAGAAGATGATGTTTCTTACTCAGAGTAGGTCCATGTGTCAATTATGTAAGCTGTCCCAGTGTAGTCGCCTACAGAAGACTATGTTATGATAGTCCATATAATGATGTAAGCTGTCCCAGTGTAGTGGACTATGTTATGATAGTCCATATAATGATGTAATTTGTCCCAGTGTAGTGGACTATGTTATGGTAGTCCATATAATGATGTAAGCTGTCCCAGTGTAGTCGCCTACAGAAGACTATGTTATGGTAGTCCATATAATGATGTAAGCTGTCCCAGTGTAGGGGACTATGTTATGATAGTCCATATAATGATGTAAGCTGTCCCAGTGTAGTGGACTATGTTATGATAGTCCATATAATGATGTAAGCTGTCCCAGTGTAGTGGACTATGTTATGGTAGTCCATATAATGATGTAAGCTGTCCCAGTGTAGTCGCCTACAGAAGACTATGTTATGATAGTCCATATAATGATGTAAGCTGTCCCAGTGTAGTGGACTATGTTATGATAGTCCATATAATGATGTAAGCTGTCCCAGTGTAGTGGACTATGTTATGGTAGTCCATATAATGATGTAAGCTGTCCCAGTGTAGTCGCCTACAGAAGACTATGTTATGATAGTCCATATAATGATGTAAGCTGTCCCAGTGTAGTGGACTATGTTATGATAGTCCATATAATGATGTAAGCTGTCCCAGTGTAGTCGCCTACAGAAGACTATGTTATGACAGTCTATATAATGATGTAAGCTGTCCCAGTGTAGTCGCCTACAGAAGACTATGTTATGATAGTCCATCCTATTCAGATTCAGTCCTCTTCAGCAGTGTCCTATAGCTCTGGTTCCACTATGATGAACACAAAGGAAGAGCTCATCTATGGACATGAGAAAGGTGTGTGTGTGTGTATGTGTGCGCGCCCGCTTGAGTGTGTGTGTGTGCAAGTGTGTATGTGTTTGAGTGTGTGTAGTGTGTGTGTGTGCGCACGTGTGTATGTGTTTGTGTGTGTGTGTGTGTGCGTGCGTGCGCACGTGTGTGTAGTGTGTGTGTGTGTGTGTGTGTGAGTGTGTTTGAGTCACAGGGAGGGACATGAGGAAGATAGAGAGTATTGATTGATAATTCAGGTCCTTTGTGACTGGAGACTTGGCATGTAGATTGAAAAGAGGAAAGAGTAGGGTCGCCTCATAGCCTCCCATTCACAGAGACTGACATACCACTGGACTGAATGGTCTTGACATTTCTGTACAACACCTAAGCTGTTGTAAGGATACTGTGTCACATTGGCTGACAGCTCTTTCTGAAAGGTGCTGTGTGACTTATGTTTCTGTCACCATGTGCAAACAAAACCCAATGTAAATATGGATCAAATAATGGGGATTTGAAGTGATCACCAGATGCTGATATCAGTGGGTTTGTTGTGTTATGTTTAAGCAATAAGGCACGAAGGGGTGTGGTATATTGGCCATATACCACAATTCCCCAAGGTGCCTTATTGCTGTTTTAAACTGGTTACCAACGTAATTATAGCAGTAAAAAGTAAGGTTTTGTCATACCTGGTCTCATATACCACGGCTTTCAGCCAATCAGCATTCAGTGCTGGAACCACCCAGTTTATATTATGGATTATGTAGCACAGGAGATTGGTGGCACCTTAATTGGGGAGGACGAGCTCGTGGTAATGGCTGGAGCGTAAAAAGCGGAATGGTATCAAAACGTCAAACACATGGTTTCCATGTGTTTGATGCAATTCCATTTACTTAGTTCCAGAAATTATTGTGAGCCGCCCTCCCCTCAGCAGCCTCCACTGTTTTGTAGTTATGGGTTATGCACTTATATCAGTGTTTATATTATGTCATGGCCTGGATGCCTGCCAAGGTGTTTAATGAAATCTAATGACTGAACTCTGACCAGCTAAACTTGTGCTAATTATCTGGTAAAAAACAGTTTCTCATGACCGTCTTGGCTCTGTCATGGTTGTTGGTTGCACTGGTATTTGTCTCCCTCTTCTGGTAGTTAGTGGTATGTTTCAGACATGAATCCTCAACCACAGTTCATGAGGGCCTCTGTGTCTGCTGGTTGTCTTTCTGTATTTTCAAGGCTTATAGATTATTCCGTAGTATCTTCAATGATTTCCTATATTATGAAAATGTTCAGATATCCTGCCCTTGCAAAACACATAGTGAAGCATACTCCTACTAAGCCAAAGGCTAGCCTAGTGAGGACAGGGTAGTAGAATGCCATCAAAGGACATTAACAAGTGTTAATATGCTGTCACAAGTTGCCTGTCAATATCAGTGATCTGACTGTTTCCCCCCACTGTTTCCCCACACTGTTTCCCCACACTGTTTCACTACACTGTTTCCCCACACAGTTTCACTGTTTCCCCACACTGTTTTACTGTTTCCCCACATAGTGTTTCCACACTGTTTCCCCACACTGTTTCACCACACTGTTTCACTGTTTCACCCTACTGTTTCCCAAAACTGTTTCACTGTTTCACCCTACTGTTTCCCCACACTGTTTCACTGTTTCACCACACTGTTTCACCACAATGTTTCCCCACACTGTTTCACCACAGTGTTTCTACTGTTTCCCCACAGTTTCACCACACTGTTCCACTGTTTCCCCACACTGTTTCCCCACACTGTTTCCCCACACTGTTTTAACTGTTTCCCCACACTGTTTCACCACACTGTTTCCCCACACTGTTTCACCATACTGTTTCCCCACATTGTTTCACCACACTGTTTCTCTGTTTCACCTAACTGTTTCCCCACACTGTTTCCCCACACTGTTTCACCACACTGTTTCTCTTTTTCACCATACTGTTTCACCTAACTGTTTCACCTAACTGTTTCACCTAACTGTTTCACCTAACTGTTTCACCACACTGTTTCACCACAATGTTTCCCCACACTGTTTCACCACACTGTTTCACTGTTTCCCCACACTGTTTCCCCACATTGTTTCCCCACACTGTTTCCCCACACTTTTATAATTGTTTTCCCACACAGTTTCACCACACTGTTTTAACTGTTTCCCCACACAGTTTCACCACACTGTTTTCTCTGTTTCACCACACTGTTTCACCACACTGTTTCACCACACTGTTTCACTGTTTCTCCACACTGTTTCACCACACCGTTTCACCATACTGTTTCACTGTTTCACCACACTGTTTCACCATACTGTTTCCCCACACTGTTTTACTGTTTCCCCTCACTGTTTCACCACATTGTTTCACCACACTGTTTCCCCACACTGTTTCACTGTTTCCCCACACTGTTTCACCACACTGTTTCACTGTTTCCCCACACTGTTTCACTGTTTCCCCACACTGTTTCGCCACACTGTTTCACTGTTAGGTAATGGAGATTGATACAGAATGTGTTGTGGGCTGTTAGGTAATGGAGATGGATACAGAATGTGCTGTGGGCTGTTAGGTAATGGAGATTAATACAGAATGTGTTGTGGGCTGTTAGGTAATGGAGATTGATACAGAATTTGTTGTGGGCTGTTAGGTGATGATACAGAATGTGTTGTGGGCTGTTAGGTAATGGAGATTGATACAGAATGTGTTGTGGGCTGTTAGGTAATGGAGATTGATACAGAATGTGTTGTGGGCTGTTAGGTAATGGAGATTGATACAGAATGTGTTGTGGGCTGTTAGGTAATGGAGATTGATACAGAATGTGTTGTGGGCTGTTAGGTAATGGAGATTGATACAGAATGTGTTGTGGGC